>QFDD01120569.1:0-11020 GCA_006871305.1 Vachellia collinsii
CATATTTAATATTCAATAATATTTCACATATAATTATCTTTAGTAGGAGAATATACATTGTTATTAGGAGAAAAAGGAGTTTGTTGCTTTCTTTTGGCCAATCATAAAAGATCATCTAATAGATTAAGTAATTATGCAATGTCATGAGGGAGCTGACACAAAAGGTGAAGGTTTTTTTTTTTTTTTTTTTTTTTTTTTTTTTTGCATTTATGTCTCGATCAAGTCCATTTGGATTGGAGAAGCTTTATTAATGAATGATTATTGCACCGCAGCTATTAATGAATTCAATTTGGGAATTTCTTTGTGACTTGAAACCACCATTGAATCACATTTACCCAACTTGTGAGCTTATCTTCTTATCTTCCAAGCAAATTCAAGATTGCGGGAATCTTTACACCTTATATGAGGAGTTGTGCATGGGAAAGTTTTATTGTAAAATTGGAGAATCTTTACACCTTATATCCGTTTTTTAATGTAAGAGAAATAATTAATTTATAGATATTAAAAAAATCAATTAAATCAGTTGTTGTTAACAATTGACCGTTGATTTTCTTAAACTATCATTTTTAAATATATGTATTAAAATGATCTCATGGTTGAAACCCCTTTAATACATGTGCAATCAATTGTGATATTTTAGAAAAAAAAATTATATATTTAAGAGATAAAAATGGATTAAAGTCTTGTATTTAGGTACTAAACAAATGATTTGTTTAGTTATTGTATTTAATGCCGCATGATGTGTCACCTAATTCATCTCCTTTTAGGTAACCTCCAAACTAACATCTAATGTACATATTTGTTTGTCTAGGCTTCAGAATCACTTTTGCACAAATCGAGACAAAAGTTCTCTCAATTACTTACCGTAGATTGTATGCAATTATTTTTCAAAAGCTAATCTAAACAAGCTACAATAAGTAACAACAATCAAAGTAGAAATAACAACATAGAAATTAAAAAGACAAGTACATTTACATACTTAACAACTAATTTCATCCTAATACTTTTCACCATTTGGGAACGAATACCCTTATAAATTTTTCTAGCCATTTAAACTAAATTAATAACGATTGAGCAATCCAAATTGGATTTGCTAATTAGCACACTAGTAAATTAGTTCATTAACCAATTAGGCTAAGAGTTTTGAACGGACCAACCCGATTATATTTTATATATTTTCCTGTCATTGCTGAGCTTTAACTGACATTGTTTTGAATTTATAAAAAATGACAATCTATTGTGTTATTATTTTTAGCCAATTTTAATTACCGATTTATTTTGTGTAATTTGAGTACTTACTACTTATAAAGATAAGCACTTTTTTAATCCTATTTATAGGACAGATAGATAATATTTTACTGATCATATTGATAAGTCACATCATTAAATTTTTTATGTGTATATATACTTTAACTTTTATTTATTATGTGTTGATTTTATTCTCATATGTTATAATTAATCTTAAATAGATATAAAATTTGAAAATTGTTAAATTTTAAAATATAGTTAATACGATTAAAGATTTTTCTTAATTTATTGAAAATAATTTATAAATAATAATATTAAAAAAAACAGATCGGATTGAATCGTTGGGTTCAGACTAGAAACCGATGATCCAGCCATTTATTTGGCCTGATTCATCCCTTGAACTGTTGATTTTATGATCGATGCAAAGCGGTATTAACCAGAGTGATCCGGTAATAACTTGGATAATCCGATGGATTGGACGAGTTTGCCGAGTCATTTAAAAAAAAGGCAATACAGATGCATCAGGTCCAGAGTTAAAAAAAAAATTAAAAATAGGTATATTATTAATTAGCCTACTTTTTTAGACCAAGTCTATGACCTATCAGGCCTGTGCATAGTACCGTTTGTGCATCGTACGTTTCGCTTTCTTCTGTCATGTTCCAAAGATCAAGAAACCCGGCAAAAAAGCAAAGACGTGGAAGGATAATTACTATAAAATCTCATGTAAAAAAATTAATATATAAAAGATTTCATTGATAACTCAAACAACTATTATTGATAACTCAAGTTACTCGTATTGACAATTTTTTGAGATTTTTTTCATATTAATTCTCTTATATGAAATTTTATAATAATTCTCCCTATAATTTATTACTTATTTAAGAAATCCAAAGGAATTTTAAAACGTTTTTTTATATAAAAATATGATAAAAATGCTTTTGTATACTTATACAGAATCTTGATAAAATTATTAGGTAAAATAGTAAATATAATATTGATTTTATTTCTTAAATGTATTTGGTACTCTAATTTTTTTTAATGCAATTTTATCCTTCATATTTTTAATTTGGTGTAATTTCATTCTTCCCTCTAACTTTTAGTTAATTCTTTTAAAGAAAATTAACATTTTAATTCTCAACTTTTAATTTATTTATAATTTAATCATTTAAATTATTCTATGAAATTAAACCAATAAAAATGAGTTTTCAAATTTATCAACAATTTTTTTACGAAGATTTAAGAAATCAAAGTTATTTACAATAAATCAAGTTTGTGGCTTTTCTGATTCTAAATAGATAAATTATTGTAAATAAATTTAATTTATGGAATTCTCATAAAAATAATTTAATTTGAAGGATTTAAAATCTCATTTTTTGTTAGTTTGATTTCATAAAATAATTTAAGGGACTGAATTATAAGTGAATTAAAATTTGTGGACTAAAATATTAATTTTCTCTAAAAGAATTAACTAAAAGTTAAAATATGGATGAAATTACACTAAATTAAAAACATGAGGGGCAAAATTACATCAAAAAAAGATTAGAATACTGGGAGCAAATAAAAAATAAGATTAGAGTTATATTTATTACTTGACCCAAAATTATTTAAAATAAATTAATTCAAACACTCACTTGTTATAATACATATTATATCACTTTTATTATTTAATAGGATATTTTAAAATATTGTTATTAATATTAAGGATGAATGTTATTAATATTGTTGTAATTTACTATTGTTACAATTGAATTATTGTTATATTTTGTTATCAATGGTTATTAATATTGTTATATTTCATTATCATCAATTAAATTTTATTATTTTAACATGATTGGCCTAACGTCTAATTAACCTTAACCTTATCCATTAATCTTCAAATCACTATTTTAACATGATTGGTTCTGTTAATTCCAACGTGAGGGTTAAAAAGGGAAAAAAAAATAGTGATAGCTGTAAAAGCTTGACCTAAGAGATTCGAGAGCTTAACAACGTTTTCCCATGAATCCAGGAACCTTCTAGAGCTTTGAATCATTTTCGCCCACGTTTATTTTCACCATTTAATTCTGTCTGCCTCGTCATCTACTATCATTTATGACGTTCTTCCATTATTTTCCCTAGAGAGAATTTCTCACTATACAAAAAATCTTAGATAAAAGTGGATAAAAACCCCCCATTAAAATTTTTATTGATAAAATTAACTTGAATTTGCATGTTACTCCATGCCCCATGAAATAAAACGTTATTATATTGTTTTCATTAATAACATTTTTAACGAATGCTTTCTCTCAATTCTTCTTGGCTGAAAATATTTAAACGTTTGTTTAAAGATTTGGGTGTCACGTATTTAAATTTTTAAGCATGCCAAACTTGTTTAGATCATGTATGACTTATTTTTAAAGGAAAATTAGTCTCTTGGTCATCAACTTTTGACTCTGTTGTTACTCAATTTTTTAATTTTAACTCAATTCAACTTAATCCCTCTAGTTTTGGCTATGTTGTAACTCATTCATTGAACTTTGATTCACTGCAACTCAATCCCTCTAATTTTTACCATTTTACAATTTAGTCACTAACATTTTATTATTATATAATTTATTTTTTAAAATATAGGGACTAAGTTGCAATGAGTCAAAGTTCAGATATTGAATTACAACCTAGTCAAAACTATAAAAACTGAGTTGCATCGAATTAAAGTTAAAGAACTGGATTACAATATGGTTAAAAGTTCAGGGATTGAAAGATTAATTTTTCCTATTTTTAATCATATACAAAATAAAATCCAAACCAAATTGACAAGTTTGACTAATAAACTAGTGTCACTACTTGTGCAGGCCCCATCAATTCCTCTAAGTTTCATTCTTGTGATCACAATCACAAGTGGAATACTTAATGCATTAGTTACAATATTGCACGGGTAGATATGTCGAGCACCTGATATCAATCATTTATGGCTAGAATTATTGAGGTATGTAATCTCATTCGCTCTCCTAGTTTTCATCTCACAATATCAGTGTTGGTCTAGCAGAGTGCTTACACCATTAGTGTTGTTTATAATATTTACGCATTTCACCGCTCCACCCGAAATTCAATTTGCCCCAACCATACTCCAATTTTCTATTTGATCCAATAAAGAGTTTTGGATTCCGTAGGTTGTGTTTTTTTTTTAATATTCTTATTTAATAAAATATTTGAAAATTTTCATTAATTAAAAAATTATTAATAGTTCAAAATAAACGATAAGAATATAAAAAATAAATTTCTTTTTTTTAATCTCCTTGAATTAGGTGAAAAGGTCCCATACTTATTGAATGAAAGTGGTGATATTTAAGATCAAAGATTCTTAGTGAGATTTTTTTTAGTGTTGACAATGAAGTGAGATTTTTTTTTTTCCAATTGCATCCTATTTCAATGTAATCCTTTTTTTTTGGGACCCACTTTTCCATTATGGAATACATGTTAAGAAGATGTGATTGAAGTTCAAGAAAATTTTAGATTATTAATTTGTAATAGTTGATATGTGATGATCATATTACATATAATATATAGATGAAAGGAGAGGGGGGTATTAGCATAATAACTTTTTATTTTTATATTAATAATATTACATATTAATAACTTTATTTCATTATTTTATTTTTAAAAATTCTCTTTATAAACGTTTGTGGTCCAATTCGTTTTTTATTGATTTATCCTTTTATAGAAATTTGCACAAAAAGTTATTACATTGTTTTCATCAATAATATTTTTAATGAATGCTTTCTCCCAATTCTTTATAAAACTTATTGTCTGAAAATATTTAATATTTTTTTGGGTGTAATGTATTTTTAAGCAAGCGAAATTTTTTTAGATCGTGTAAACTTATTTTTAATCATATGCAAAATAAAAAAAACATTCATATAGAATTAAAAATATGATGTACATAATTGAAAAAGGAGTTGCACTCATTTAAGCATGCAAGTGTTTGGATATCCTTACACAAGAAATTTTGCAAGGCACAAATTTTCAATAATTTTCTCTTGGTAATGTTACTCTTGATGATTTTATCTTATTTTTAATATTATATTTTATTTATTTTTATCAATCTCGTGATATTAACTCCCAAACTAATTGGCGGCTTTGACTAATAAATTGGTTAATTAATTTTCTAACTGACCCTATAAAGAGTTTTGGATTCGTAGGTTGCGTTGTTTTTTTTTTAAATATTCTTATTTAGTAAAATATTTTAAAATTTTCAATAATTAAAAAATTGTTAATACTATAAATTTCTTTTTTTAATCTCCCTGAATTAGGTAAAAAGGTCCCATAATTATTAAATGAAAGAGGTGATATTTAAGAACAAAGCTTCTTAGTGAGATTTTTTTTTTAGTGTTGACAATAAAGTGAGATTTTTCCCCCAATTGCATCCTATTTCAATGTGGTCTTCTTCTTTTTTTTTGGGACCCACTTTTTAATTATGGAATGCGTACTAAGAAGATGTGAATGAAGTTCGAGAAACTTTTAGATTATTAATTTGTAATTATTGATGTGTGATGATCACATTACATATTATTATTATATTAAGATGAAAGGAGAGGCGGCTATGAGCATAGTAATTTTTTATTTTTATATTAATAATATTACATATTAATAACTTTATTTCATTATTTTATTTTTTTTAAATTCTCTTTATTTTGTACTTGCAACTTACATGTCATTTAGTTAGCATCTACGTAAGCTCTAATTAATTAAAAAATTATAAACGTTGGAACTAATGCCCATCATTAAAGGAAAATATAAGGATCAAATAAGAAAAGTATAGGGACCTAATTAAAGTTAGCTTAATCTACATTACATAGATTGGTGAATTAGTTTTCCCATGTTATTATAAGATACAAATTCATAATAAATTCTATTATTTATGATTATCTGGAAAATTTAATCTTGATTTAACCGAATAATTTTTGAATTTGATTCAATTGAACACTCATATAAAATTAAATAAATAAATAATGGTACTGAGCATAGAGCTTGAGGCTTCCATTCTAGAATCCAAGTCATTCAATCATATGTGCCTCTCCATTTTCAAACAAGTCGTATTTACCTATTTAACCTTTGAAAAAAAATCCCATGACAAGCCTAAAAAGTAAAAAAAAAAATAAAGAAAAAAAAGGTATTTTATTTCCTTGCCAAAGTAAGAAGTTGCAAGATAAAGTAGCTTTCTATAAAGGCAAAGTAAAAGTAAAATACCAATAAAAGATTGCTCTAATTAATAAAAAAAATTAATCCATAACCTATAAAGTGTCGTTTCACGATAAAATCACGATAAAAGATTTTATTAACAAAGAATGATGATGTTATTAACCAAATTGCTCTTTACCTTTTTTTTTTTAAATGCAAATAAGACCTCAAATTTTGAGTAATGTAGGTATATATAATCCCTACACTTTTAAGTCATCTACAAATAACCCTTGAGTTTATTTTTATTTTAATTTTTTTTTAAATGTCATAGAGGATATATGCAGGCATGTAGCTAACCTAAACATTAACGTTTTGCAAATGATAGTTTTTTTTTCCTAACATTAATTCTAGTTTTTAAATTAAATGTGTCCTATTTCTCTTCTCTTTTGACCCTGATTTATCCTTTGTCTCCAAGTATCTTTGTTCATGCAATGCTTGTAAGAGAATATGAAAGTGTTAAACAAGTCCCTTGAGTTCTAAATATATGAATTAAATAATTAATTTATAAAAAATTAATTAGTTAAATCAATTATTTATAAAATAATGTATACTAGTTTTGATAATATTTCCGTTTAATAATTTGTAACGGAAACCATCTCCATATTTAACCTCTTTTTTTTTTTACATTAACCTCTTTTTTAAGATATACAAGAATTTGAAAAGAAAATTATAAATTTAAGAGATAACATGAATTGGTGTTTTTACATTTAAAATGTAAACAAATATTTTAATTAAAACAAAATAGAGTAAGTAAAAAGAGGAAGGGAGACGTAATCAAAGCCAAGAAAGTAGTCCTTGGATTTTATTACTTTTAAAAGTGCATAGAATTTGTGTTTAATTTCTTTTCCCACGGTCACATATACTTTCTAAAAAAGTGTTTTAATTATTATTTTTTATGGTTCTTCAATCTCATAAATTTATCTTGATTATTTCTCTTTATAACTTTAATAGATATTTTTGTCAGATTCATAAGAAAAGACAGTTTGAACATTTTGATTTGAGAGAATATGAATGATTATACTCTAGAAATACGTAAGTATTTTCGGTTATTAAATCATTGATATTTAGATCATTTAAATTAAACTGAAAAGTTTAAAATCAGATGTGCATCATACATGCATGTTGTTCCATGATAGTTACAAAAAGATTCCAATCTTCCTTCAATCCATACGCATTGGTCTAAAAAGGAATAGAGACAATTCCTGCAAGAAAAGATCGTTTAGGTCAATTTTGTTTTCGGTCCTCATTAAAACAAAATAAATTATTTTTTTTTAACAAAGATGTAGGTGTCATATTTTTATTATCTAAATTACCCGTTTTAACACATCCATACATGTTAAAAAAAAAAATACAGATTATGCATTGTAATTTACTTTCCCCTTTCACTACCATATTCCTTTTTATTTATCTCTTTCTTTCATTGGCTCTCCCAAAGAAACTACAGTGAATTTTGTACATTTTCCCTATACTTAAATAAGTCACTATTTTTTAACTTTTATGTCATACATCTCCTTACAACTTTTTTTTTTTATTTTAAAAACTAAGCATATCTGTGCTTCTATAGAAGGCAAATCTATTTAACACATTATCGGATATTAAATGTAAATAAATCTGCTCACATTCTTCATATGCTTCATATTGATAGTGACTTTGGTCCCAAAAAAATGTAGAAAACACTCTTATGAATGCTACACCCAATTTGATCTGACCATGCTAGAATATGAACATGTTATACAGCCATATAAAAAATAATAATAAAGAGAACATGGCAAAAAGAATCAAATTCAAAAATATAATATAACTTTTAGTCCCAATATTTTCCCCCCTCTTGTAATTATCGATTTAGCCTGTGAATTTTGTCTTGGTAATATTTCAGTCCTTGTGGTTTATACAGTTAAGAAATTATAAGGGTTAAGTTATCCGAGTAAGAAAATCATAATGATTGAGTTGTTGTAGATCAAAATTCAGAAATTAAAATTGATAATTAAAAAAAGGTTAATTAAGGTGTAAATTTGTCTTGAAAAGTTTTCCTTAGGAGTAATATTGCCTCGAAAGTTCTTATAAAATAATATTATCTAAAAATCTCAAAATGAAGCCATATTGCTGTCCTTAAAAACGTTAACAATTAACCTCAATTTTTTTAGCTAGTAAAATTATTTTTTAAAAGATATATATATAATAACATTACTATATTTTAAAATTTTATAGGTAACATTATTGCTTAAAAACTTTCAAAGAAATATTGATTTTGAAAGAGTATGTTTGACTTCCAGTTTCAAAAAATGGTAGATAAACATGTTTTAAAAAATGCATAATAGCTTATAGGGTCCAAAATCATGGTTTTGTGTGAGTTATACAAACATTATTAGATTATTTAGAATAACTTTTAATTCTCAAAACCATGGTTTATGGTGGAAATCATAGTTTTCTAACAAGCTATCTTGTGGTGCAAGTGGCAAGGGAGTTGCCCATTGTGGCATTTTAACAGGGTTTGATCCCTGCCTATAAGTAATAGCTTGCCTACTAAAAAAAACTTACTTTTTCCAATTTTTTCAGAATCTATTCTCTAAAATAATTTTTATGCAAACTAAGACAGAAGCTATTTTCTAAAGCTAATCCAAACATGATCAAAGAAAACTTCTAAAATAAATTTAGGGGGAATTGCAATAAAGTCCAATGCAAGAGAATTAATATTAAAAAGGTCCATTGACAACTCAAGTAGTTACTATTGACAACTCAAGTTACTCACATTGACAACTTCTATGGACCTGTCTGATATTAATTCTCTTGCATTGGACTTATTGCTATAAAGTTCTATGCAAGAAAATTAATATCAAAAAGGTCCCAATGACAATTCAAGTAGCTACCATTGACAACTCAAGTTACTCGCATTGACAACTTCTTGGGACCTATATGATATTAATTCTTTTGCATGGGACTTATTACTATAAAGTCTTATGCAAGAGAATTAATATCAGAAAGGTCCCATTGACAACTCAAGTTACTCGTATTGATAACTTCTTGGAACTTATTTGATATTAATTCTCTTACATAAAATTTTATAGTAATTTCCCTGTAAATTTATATGGACCGCTTGTATTTCCTTTTTTGCCAACCGACCGCATGTATTTCCAACCTAATTATGTGGAGAGAATGATAAGTGAGTACATAGCATTTATGTGAACCCTCGTAGCTGGTGGCTATGAGAAGCGCCAAGTAGTGTACACATGCAAGCACGACAAACTCATGGTAGGACCAAAGGCTTCTTATGGCCATTGTAATCTCCCATTTTGGATCTTTAATAATATTTTTAATATAAGAGTCTCTTAAATTTTTTTAAAAAATTAAAAAAATCAAATACATTACTTAAAAATAATTTATTTATATATATATCATAAAATTATATCTCAGTTTATAAATAAAAAAATCCGTTTCTACAAAAATGATAGATATAAGTATTTCTACCTAGATTCTTTAATTTTTTTTAAAATTAATCGACTCTTATATTAATGACTAAAAGTGATATACTCATCCGATCCATAACATGGGTCATTTTCACTACACTTAAGTATTAATTGCATGAGCAAAATTGACAAATAATCATTAATTACTTTTAAGTTATTTTAAAATCTGTTTAGATTAGTTACAAAAGTTATTTTTTTAATATGATTTACAGATCGTGAAATATGTATGTGAGAATATTTTTTATTTCAGTTTATATGAGTGATGTTACAAGGCACACTTAGGGTTTGTTTGGCAATCACTTAAAAAGCACTTTTATGTAAGTGGAGATAAAACTTCTTTCAAATATTTATCTCGGATTACGTAAAATCACTTAAAAAAGCTATTTTCAAACATACCGTTATATTATTGACCAATACATTTTTCTATATAGGATCCAGTATATATTAAACACACAATACGTTCATTTCTTCCGGGAATCGGATTGGTACTGTAGTATTGGTAAGCTTTTTAATCTGTCGATGGAAACACATTCTTTAAATTTAGTGTGAGGAAACTGATTTTTTTTTTTTGGCGAACAAAAGATTTGCTGCGAAAAATGAGGAAAATTTATTAAGAGGATGCAGAGTGCAGAAAATTTTTGTCTGATAGTGTGGTCGCTGCCTGGTTGCTGTGCACGGTGGGTGGGTCTCTCAGGAAATCACACAACTTTTCTCGGCTTTTGGGTAAATTCAAAGGCCGGGATACTGGTTGTGCGTTTTCCATGCCATTTTTCTCATTCCAGAGTTCGTTGCTTCCTTCTTTGCTTCTTCCTCTCATTCCTTCCTTCCGCATCTTCTCTCTTATCTACTTAACGCTCAAAGTATAAATTCTCCCTCCCTCTCCCTCTCCATCTTCCTGTCTCTCTGCACTTTTCGCTTCCCTTCTTTTATAGTTGCCCGCTTACTTGAATCTCAAGAAGCTCTTGTGTAGGATTTTGCCCTGTGAAGCTGGTGCGGTACTTGACTATTTGATTCGGGATTTTGTAGCTGTCTTGTAACATCTGCATCCTCCTTTGCTGCTGTCAATTTGTTCATTTCTTTAACGAATTTGA
>QFDD01120572.1:0-12033 GCA_006871305.1 Vachellia collinsii
TTAGAGCACGATCATAGGCAGGCAAAAGACAACGCCCTTTCATTTCATTTATTTTTCTTTGCTTTTCCTTTTTTCCAACGGGCGGAGAGACTATGAATACCAAAAATTAATGGACTCTGTTTCAACTGGTCACGTGAAATCTTTTAACCAATTAAAGCCTTGTTCAACGATGTGTCTGGTGAAGTTTTGGTAACTTCCTGGCGTCTTGAAGTTTTGAAATTTAAGTTTTTCTAAAGTCCCACCAGCCAAACTCATTATAATAGTGCCTAACTCGCCAGTAACCAGGGGCTCATAGTCAGTTCTTAATACATTCATTTGTTGTGGCGTAGAAAGACTTGGAAGTTGGCAGAATAGGCCTCCGTATTCTTTAAAAGGTCGCCCTCCATATCATTTCCCCTTAATTGATGCGAGGATTGAGAGGTTCTACCCACTTTTCCTGTTAAAAAATACGAATGGAAACCGTTTATCCTGTTAAAAGTCGTTATCTGGTTTCTTGGGGGGAGCATAGTCCGTGCCAGGCCCAATCCTCGAGTCCAGCATGTCTAAGGCCCACTCGTTCAGTTGATATGTTTAGCCTTATGTTCCACAAACAAAAAATGACGCAACTGGCCCTTGAAAAGAGCCAATTGGAGGTGGCTTTGGTTTCTCTTTACCTTGAAAAGAGTCCAGTGGTAGATATCACTCAAAACTCTGCATTGATTCGCCCCAATACGTATGATCAAGTGTCCATTGAAATCAGAAAACAAATTATAAGCGGGAAAGTGGGTGTTTCGGGCAGTCTCAGTCTCAACGAAGCTAAACCGGGGAAAACGGCTTCTTGAGTTTTGAGCTGGAAGATGGAACACTAGTAAGATCAAAATCTTGGCCTCATACTCATAAGGAGCTTTTAGCCCATGAGCTCAGTGGTTAGCCTCCTAATTCCTGATTAAAAATGAGAAGCGGCAACAAGTTGGAGGTATAAACATGTAGGGGTGACTCATGGGGTGCACGTGATCGGCGTCAATGAGTGAGCAGGCCATCACCTTCAGGCCGACCCTCTTTACTCTTCCAATTTCTTCACCCTCTCATTCTGATGTCTTTCACCCTGGTTGTGTATTAGCGTTGAAAAATCATGCATGTTCATGCAAATTAAGCTGTTCTCATATACCTATTTCATAGACCGTAAATTACGTTTGAAAAGCAACACCTACTGTTAATCCAAATGGATACAGAGTTTTTTAGTAATCCCAATCACTCCATTGCTCATATGAATACAGAATTTAATTCTTAGCAAAGATGTGACTGCAAGTTTTTAATACAGGAACATCATAATTTAGAAGCATCGCAACTTGTCTTCTTGGTATGTATAATCGATGCGCTGCTAAGTAATAGAGGGCGGTCTGGTTAACTGAATCCGCGGAAACATAATGATTGACAATGAATTATCATGCACTAATTAAAACAATCAACTCGCTCGGCGAGTGGGTTTAATATTTGATAGAATTAAGACCCTAATGGTGTGTCATCATAAAAGATGTGTTTGGTAAGGAGTGATGATGACAGAGACTCGCAGCAAGGGGCTGTGAATCCATATCGGCTTGGACGTGGTGGAGGCTTGGAGATCCAGATCGGACGACGTTGATTTTGGAGGAGAGGAGGGGGATACACTGAGAGATAGACAACGGGATGATTCCAAAGATTTGGTAATCCCATGACCTCATTTGAAGTAAATCCACTCTTTACCATTAACCAAAAGGGATTTTGCTTCATGATTACTCCAAACGGATCCTAAAAGTGAATAATTAAACATAGAATTGCCCACGTCTGTCTGAGAACCCATGACATGCAATCAATACGTGTCTCTTGGGAAACTCCTCTCTCGAGGTCAAGGGAGTGCCAGACTGCCACGCATGGTCTTTCTATTCCATTTAAAATCAGATGCTTTCACGTTACTATATAATGAAAATAGAATCCTCAAAACAAAACAGAACAAAAAAAAAATTAATTGAGTGGAAATCTGGTGTAGCCAGTGAGGTAGGAAGCATATGCAAATGGTAGCTGAGGGAATTAGGCCTGCACGAGGACCTGGGGAATTGAATGAAGAGATCATCCAAATCCAAAAGCATATTTGATGAAAGGCACTTGATCTTGCGCTTTGTGTTTTCAGCTCAAGTACTGATCTCTCCCAGACACTGCACCCAAAAGTCTCTCTCTCTCTCTCTGCACGCTGATTATATCTCAATATAATCTCATTTCTGACAAGTTCCTATTCGCCTCCTTACTGTTTGGCTCATCTAGCTTCCTCTCTCCTTCATTACTCGGATCGTCATTAACACACCCCTTAATCTTCAAGCCTCCGTCGATTAGGTGTTGACCAGGGTTTTCTGCTACTGTTCTTTAAATCTTTGAATTCGAAGAAACCGAGCATTGATGACGTCTTCCTTCATTTCGAATTAACATGGACCCCTATCTTCATCTTATCCTTACGGATCTTCATGTGTGAACCAGATTGCGTGCGCTTATTGGGACCTTGCAACTCAATTTACCTTGGAGCCGCATATTTCTTGACATTCCTCAGCTCTTTATGGAAAAATACATAATTCAGAAGTGTAACGTTTAATGCATATATCTCCAAATGCTACTACATTATTAGACAGTACCACAAATACGAAAAATAAACCCGTTCAATGGATATGACGTTTTACTGGGGTGCAACCAAAGGGAGAAAAGAGAACAAAAGGTTCATCACATTTTATGCAACCAAATAAAAAAATGAGCATATACAAGTCCTGGAAGGGAATCCAATAACACCACACAAAATCCAATAAAAGGATAACAGCAACAGGTTTGTTTTTCCTTGTTTTGTTTAGGAAAATAAGAACTATATTTTATTATTCCCAGGCACATTAGCAAACTCGAGAAATAAGTCGTGCTAGGATAATGCATCGATCACTTATTAGCCACCACTCTTACTGCACTGCACTGCTGCTTATTAGGGTTGTTGGGATGGTATTCAAATTTCAAACCCCCGCGGATTATTACCGCCCAATCATACAATTTACCATGTCTTACCGTTCCTTTAAAACGTGAAAAAGTCAAACGATTGGAACCTGGATCACAAAAACATCAAGGGAAGGATGGTACACCCAAAGATTAAAGGCATTCGTATTTTGTCATTTCGATGCACAAAAAAAAAAGGCCCTCCGGAACAGAAACCCAAAAAGGGAATATTAAAAAAAAACTATACAAATGGAAGAGGTGGCGAGGGCAATGCATTGTCTTCTTCCACTGTAATAATATAATATCATAAAAAAATGAGACAAAAAACAAAAGGGAAGTCAGAATGTGATCATGACGAGGTAGGAGTGCGATGAGGCTGGACATTATTAGTGTGATCAAAGGGAGTTACTGTTCTGGGGTTGATGAGAGACGTTAGCGGCGACGCCTGAGAAGCGTTGTTGGGGGTAGCGACGGAGGTTAATGCGGTGGCAGACGACGATGAGTTGGTGGCCACCCTTTCGCAGGATGGACACATTGTAAGTGTGGTAGCCGGAAGCTGCATGTAAAATGGCTGAGACGTCTTTAAAGCCCTTAGTTCTTGCAGTTCCTTCTGCAACCTCTTATTCTCTTCTGTCAGCGTCTCACAGCATCTCTTCAGATACTCGCAATCCACTTCCGTCTGCTTCAACTTTGTCCTGTACATCTCAACAAATTTAGCCTCTCCATTCGTATTACGGATCCTTCTTTGCACAACATGAGCTGAATGAATAATAAGATCAAAGAACCAGCATTTAAGGAACCGGGTATTTCTACCTTGCCCTTCTGTTCTGAAACCAAACTTCTACTTGGCGAGGACGAAGATTTAACTGTTTTGCCAGAAGCAGTTTCTGCTTCTGCGGATAAAAGAATCAATAAAATCAAGAACGTATTCATAGAGAACAACCAGGTGCGAGAAATCTAAAGAACTAGGAATTGCAAGACTTACAGGATTAAGAGTAGTGTGTTCTTTGAAGCTCTCTTCAAGAAAAGCTGACTGTTCCTTGGAGAGCCTGAGTTTCTTGCGAGTCGACCCGTTCTCATCATCGTCACTGGCTCTAGAACTAGTTCTCTCACCTTCGCCATCAAGCTCTTTCTTGCCCTTACTGCCTGCATTACCATTCCTCATGTAGAAGTCCATGTGAAATGACGACACACTGTTAGGAGACGAGGACAGTGGAGTACCGTCGTCTGCCTCCTCCGTTCCTGCCGCCGGCAAACGGTTGACGTCCAACGCCATCGCTCCGCCATCCAGTGAGAAACGTTGAGATCCCACTGTCATCCACGTTATTAAGTTTTGTTAGAAAGTCCTAACAAAGATTCGCAGGTTCACTGGGAGTACTGGAACTGCTAGATTAAAAAACCAAACTGAAAGAAAGCATCGGAGTAAAGAAGGAGATAAGGCAGCATTTACAAGAATCGGAGAGCCAAGGAATCCGAAGATGAGAAGCAGGGTGAGATCGGGGAACAGGCGTGAAGGGAAGAAGGTCAAGCTGAAGAGGCGGATCTGAAGAGGTTCTTGTCTCGTCTTGGACTCGTGTGGGACTCCGCTCTGAGGCTTTCTCTGTGAGACCTTGGCCAAGGGCTATGCAGAAACCAGGTTCCTTGTTAGCCATTCTTGGGGCCTTATCCAGAATAGGGAAACCCTTTGGTGCGTCTCCCAAGCTCAAAGCCAACTCCATCTTTAGGCAAAGAAAGAGACAAGTCGGAAACAGGTATGACTCGGGAATGATTTCCTGGTGTTAAAAATAAAGCTCAAAGACAAAGCAGCTAGTGAGGCTCAGTGCTTAGAATGAAGCGGTCACGCTCTTGTTCAATGCAAAGACGAAGAAAGGCTCAAAGTTAGAAAGTGAGAATTGCAGAATTCTTTTTCCCCCCAACGACCCCTTTATATTTCTGCTGCTTTGGCATGTGGGAGTAAAGATTGACCGACAAATCCAGGTTGACAAGTGCACGTGAATCTATTAAAATATACAAAGCCTTAGTTGCTTTTGCTTATTATGCACCCTTGACCCTTCCCACATTTATACAACCCTTGGCCATAACCATGCCTTACCTGTGATATTTTAAATAAATGACTTGTATGGCTATAATATAATAATAACAACTCCTATGTATGTGTGTGAATGTAGTAATGCCAGTGTTCTCGTTCTTAAATGAAGCTGGGCTGTGAGACGGTGTCGAGCGTCAGCCACAAAGGGAAGGAGGACGTACAAAAATTGACCTGCAAATTAACAGGAGACACGCAGCATTATCCATTATTTATAATTAGTTCTTAGAGAGTGATTGTATATAATTTAAAATAAATATGTAAAAAAAATTATTTCAATTTATATAAAAATAATTTAAAAAATGATTGATAAACAAATCCAATTTACCAGTTTTTCATGGTGTTATCAATACATTTATGTAGATGAAAACAACTATCTATCATAATCAGCCTACTTTTCGTCAGAGAAAGAACAGATATTTAAATGATAATTTCTTTTAATGGGGCGTGTTAGAAGAGGAAGGCCAGCAGTGACTGATCAATCATCTTCGATATTTAATACTGTGAGAGACATTCAGTTGAAACAGCCAAGTGTGGTGTCCCGAACAGTGTGCTAGAGGACAACGATCATTGATACTTTTTTTTCTGGGGGTGGGGGTGGGGGGTTTACTTCGTCAGTAATGCGATTTTACTAAAAGTTGAGATATTTGGGGAAGTTGGCACCATGCCTTTTTTATCTGGTTCAGAGATTTTTTTTTTCCTTAAAAAAATGGACGTCAGACCATGCGGAGCGTTACTGACTGAGATGCCAGTTTTGCGAGATTGTGAATGTTAAAAGTGAGATAAACAAACAATAAAAGGAGAAGTATGTATAATGATGGTGTAATGAGAATTGGAGGATGAAGAGAATGATGAGAGGAGTGAGAGGGAAGAGAGAGAGTGATTAGTTGAGTGTTTGGTGGGAAATAGAGAATGATGGGAGGGAGAGGGGGCTAGGAAGACAGCGATTTGAGATGCCATGATGCTGCTTCTGCTTAATTGTTGACAGGCCATGAAATGAGATGGGTGAAGCTCAAAAAGTGAGTGCAGTTTCCGAGTTGGAGAGTGATTAAAGTGAGACCGTTTTGAAGTGAAATGACCAATAGTAGCTTCCACGCCTACAATCACCTACTCCGCAATCCCACCATTTCCTCTTTCAAATCTTTACCATCACTCACCCCAATAACATCAAGCTCATTTTTTTTTCATTCCAAAAATTCATAATTTTCTACCATGAGAAAATATTTGTCATGCAATTTTTTATGACAATTTCTCTTGAGCTTCATGTTAAATTTTTTAAATAAAATAATTTATTTTTCAAAATATTAAAAACATGCATTACCTTAAATATCGTTAATATAAGAGTTAATTAACTTTATTTATTAGATTAAGAAAGTTAATGAATCATTTTAAATGTTTTTATATTTATTATTCTTCTTTAAATTAATCTACCTAATTTATAAAATGACGATACACATAAATAAATAATTTTTAAGTAGTTTGTTTAGCTTCTTTAAACTATGTTTGGCAACCACTTCTGAAAAGCACTTTCACACAAATCGAGATAAAACTCTCTCACATACTCACCTCGGATTGTGTGAAATCATTTTTTAAAATTTGTTCCCAAATGTATCTTCATTTACCTTTATTAAATTTCATTTTTACTTTATAATATTGTCTTTATTGAAGAAAAATATCTTTAAGAAATGCATAATAATATATTACCTCCATTTTCTTAATACAAGAGTAAATTAACTTTTTAGAGTTAATAAAAAAATTTAAATAAATTATTTAATTATAACACACGTTCTAAAATATTCATATCTATCGTTAAATCATATATCAATTTTGTAATTATAAGTTAACTCAATTAGTCTAAAAAATGGTAAATAAATTAGTTAATTGATTTTTTTAATTACAAAAAAAAAGTGAAAAACGTAGTAATAATAAAAGACATAGTGATGGGAGGGTGGGGGAATGATAGTTGAAGAGGGAGAAGCGTGATGGGAGGAAAGATAAAAAGAAGGGGATGAGGAATTGACCGTCCTCACGAGGCAGACAAAGCGACCACCTTTTACTATTCCCATCAAAGTTTACATTTTTATTTTTGTTGTTAAAAGAAGGGGGAAGGTTCCTTTGACACTTTTTTTTTTTTTATCCACGGGGGATCCAAGGAATTGAAATGAGGCAGCCGTCCTATCTCCTATGTGGTGGTCCCGCCCGCGTGCCTCCTCCCCTTTCCCTCAAAAAGCCCTTTATTTTGCTGCACGTAGCATTTAAAAATTATATTGATATAAATTAAGATAATTTTTTTTATATATTTATTTTTTAAAATTATAAATTATATTAAAAAATAGCTTTGAATATTAATCCAAACGGAAACATTGATGGGGGAGTTTTGTTTGTGAAGCTCACCAGTGTAAGACTGAGCAAATGACCCGGAACCCGATTGACCGGTCCGGACTCGATATAGGAATTACCCATTTGGGCCCGCCCGAAAAGCTACCGAAACGGGTGGGCTTAAACATATAGGGTGATAGATTAAACGATACGGGTTACGGGCAAGGCTTTGGGCCGCACGTGCCCGCCTATTTAGTTTTTATTTTATTTTTAAAATTTTAAATCATCAAATTCATACCTAAAGCAAACAAAAGTCCAGAACAGAAAGGCAAAATTGCAAAAGTAAAACATCTCTGAGACTCCGACTCCTCCATATTGCCATGTCCTCGCTGCCGCCCACGCCAATCACTCTCTGCTCACCTAGTCCTTCATCACCACCCAATCATGCTCATACCTGTGCCTTCGCTGTTGTGCTAGCCTAGTCCTTCACCTTTGTCCTTCACTCTTGCCTTCTCTGTCTCGATGCCCTTCGCTCTTCACGTTAGGCTAGTTGTGACTCATGCCCGTCGCCCATATCCTAATCGCATCTGGCTCACAGTCATGCTCTACTCGTAGCCTCGGAAGTCACAACTTGCCTTTTACTTTCCTCCAGTCATGCTCGTCACCCAATCGTGCTTTGTTCGCAGCCTCGTAGGTCGTAGCTCACCTTTTGCTTTGCTTCAATTTGTCGGTTTCCTCACTCAATTGGTAATTGATTTCAGGCTTTGAGACTCAATTGTTTTTGTGTTGGTTGTTGGTTACTTGGTTGATCTAAGCTTTTGTTTGAACCATGATTGAGTATCATGTATAGCCCTTCGTGTTTGGCTGTTAGCTTTCCAATTTTTTGTCTGTTCATCATCTCAACTCTAGCAACCAGGTACTGCAGATTTTTTTTTTTAAATAAATAAATAAATGCTACCCGCTAACCTGGCCGAACCTAGCGTGCTTTTAGGTAGTATGTTAATTACGGGTGCAAACTGGCTCTTACCGGATTCCGAATAGCCCGAACCCGTTAAAATTTAAACTGGTGGATGGCCAGCCCGTTGCTCTACCCTGACCAGTGTGTCATTTTAGATTTGCTTCAGTCATCTTAAAAAAACATATTCACTTAAATTGGGATAAAACTCTTTTTATGTATTTAATTTATAGACCGTAAATCACATTAAAAAAATTAAAATAAAACCCATCTAATATATTTATCATGTAAACTGCAAATCATATTAGCTAGAAGCTAGAAGGCATGAGAGAGGGGGGAGCTTTAATCCTTCTTGGATTGGAGGGTGTATATGCACAAGAGGGTTGACATGAGCTGCGCGGATCAAATGCTGAAAGAGCTTTTATTTTCTTCACTCCTTTTTTTTTTTTTTTTTTGTGAGGGGGAGGGGGGGCAATGATATGGGATGGGGAGGGAATGATGGGGGGCTCACGTGACTGAGTGAACGATGAGGCCGCAGGGTGACATCCTGATTGCGAGATCGAAGAGATTAATTATATAAAATACGAGATTTAATTGGAGGAGGAGGATGATGGGGGGGCCACGGATGGGGACTCGGTGCTGCGTCTATGTGATAGGGAGACAATCCAAGCAGCAGCAATCATTTGCTCCTCCCATCTCCTCAATATCCAACGCTCTCTCTCTCTCTCTCTCTCTCTCTTCCATGCCTTGTTTCCCCACCTGTTCCTTAGTCCTCCTTCCCTTCCCCTTCCCGCCATCAACGCCCATGCTTACCTCCTGCGAATTCATTGCACTCCACTACCCAACTGTATCACTAATCCTACCGTCCAGCTCTTCCCCTCCCCGTTCCAAAAAATGATTCCCTTTTCATTCGAACATATTATTCCTCTTTGTTTTGCTCCATTTGCCTGTTCTCGTCTTTTCCTCCAAACGATCCTGCAAAGCGCCCAGGGCAGGCTCATTATAGCAAAGGGTGCAAATTTGGGCCCTCCCTGCACTTAATGTTTCCACCAACTCAAACTTCAAACTCGCCTTAAATTCATTCTAACGCCACAACACCCTCGTCAACAATGAGCATCCATCTGAGATGCGTAGGATTATTGATTTAACCTGCGAATCTTAATGAGTCACGTAATGATTTAAACTGCTCAGGCCTGGTCTACCTATGACCTCATCCCATCCGTGTCATCATAAATTTGTTTTCCCTTTCCCAGACAAGGAATTCAATGTTTCGTATTCGAATAGTATTAACGCAAAAGCCCGGGATTCACAGAAAATGTGACTTCCATTAAATTATTATACATATATAGCTGAGGCCTGTTTCAAGGTGCAAGTGCGCAGAAATGCAGCAGCTGCGAGCTGGCAAATTTAACAGTGAAGATGATGGGGCGCAGTCGTATAGGTAAGCTAGCTAAGCATCAGCTACGAGCCCCTTAGCTCATCCCATGCTCCTGTGTGTCCGTCCAAAAGCTGTGATCCTCACAGGTCCAGTGAGATTTGATATCTCAGTCTCCATCTCTCTTTTTCTCATTCTCGTGTTTCTGTAATCATGACCCCTATTTACAGTATAATTCCTCCCACATCCCCTGTCTGTCTCTATTCATGAGTAATTACTACTTAGCGGCGCTCTCTCTCCCCCCCTGATTCCTTTCATTACCCTTCCTTTCTACTCTCCCCTCTAAACATTCATCGGTCACATCTAAATTCTGATGTTAGGACTGGATGCTGATTCAAACCACGAAGAGAAGAGAGAGAGGGAGATGAGAAGGTTATTATTCTATAATCTCCCTCACCTCCATGATTGCGTGCGATATAAAGTCTGAAGGAAACGCAAGTAGTAGTTGGATTGCATTTATTATTAAACAAATGATTGTTGCGCGATTATGAATCGCAGAGCATTATGCAGAAGAGACAACTCAGCATGCCATCCTGCACATACAAGGGTTCGTGCTCCCCTTTCGCCATCATTACTATGATTTATTCCCCCCTTTTCCGTTTCGTTATTAACTAGTATCATAGAGTATACAATAATGTAATAGTCTCCATCATAGTCCTTGGACTTCAACCTGGGATGCCGTCCGATGCCGACCAAGTATGCGACAATATAGACCCCATGAAATTTGACCTTATTTGCGGGGCTGTGGCTCAGAATGATGATGATGGTTGTGCGCTTAGGATGTCCTTTGCTTTTGGCCAAAAAAAAAAAAAAAGATGTCCTTTGCTGTTCCACCGTGCCTTTTTCAAAACTCTAAATTTTACATCATCGTTCATTATTATACCATTCCCACGTTGCAATCAGTCGGGCGGCCCAATGACTACTCCTTCACTCTTTAATTTAAATCCGTAATTTTTTTTAATATGATTTATATAACCTATAAAAAAAGTTTTATCTTTAACAAATTGTCACAACTTTACGATTGGAATTGCAAAGGCATGATTGAAACATGACATTGGATTGACTTTGAACGCTAACTATATTATAATTATGTTGTTTATGGCTCATGTTCGCAATAGTTTCTTATAGACATGATCATGTATTCGTGATGAATCTGCTAATTGTTAAACCCCTTTTTGGTTGATCGATCGAGTTGGGAGAACAGGTTGGGAAGAGAAATGGGGGTAGCGAAAAGTTCGAGTCAGACAAGAACCAACAATTGTAGACAAGGAATGATAGCGAAACCAATCAAATGGTGAGAGAACTTTAACGGGCTGCAAAGTTTCTCCCATACATGAAGAACTAATAATTCTATAGACAGACAAATATCTCTGGTTGCAAGAGCCACATTAAAGTGTTTCTGAGAGTTGTACTCATGCGTACACATCACATCATACTCTGCCAGCATTATTATCCCTGCAGGTTCTCTCGCATCAAGGTTCCGTAAGATTACATTGCGCTGTGATACACACAGGATCAGTAGAAACATCGGTAGACACTCAACGTCTTAGGGTTTGTTTGGGAAGTAATAAAATCTAGATTTCAAACCTTGGTTTCACAGAATCCGAGGTATGTATGTGAGAGAGTTTTGTCTCGACTTGCGTGAAAGTGATTTTGAGAATTGATTGGCAAACAAACCCTTAACCTTGTTTTTTGACTTTTTTTCTCAAGAGAGGGGAAAAGCCAAGCAACTGTTGGGCAAGGATTTCAAGTAACAAAAATGATTAATGTCGGTCAAGGGATGGAAAAGCCTTCTTTTAAATCCGGTGATCATATATTAATTTCAGGGATGCGAGGGCATGCATGCTTAAGTCAGAGGGATGAGCATGTAATTATGACAGAATCATGATGAAGATCCTGATGATGATAAACGATAATGTAAACCTGTCGCCCAGAAGAGTAATGATGAGAGGAATGAAAGGGGGGAATAAATTGATTTTCATGATAACCAAGAGATAGATAGAGAAGCATAATAAAACACTTGGGCATATAAAAAGAAGGAAGATGTCGGGTCATAAAGAGGAGGATTGCTTGAATATTGTTGACCAGAGAGGGAAGTGATGAGATTCCTTCAAACACACTCACTCGTGTGTCCAATCATTTCCCCTCACTCCCTTTATCATTCTGTTCCCTTTCAACTTCTCTTTCAAAACTTCCCATGTTTCAATAATACCTCTATTCTATTATATCTATTACTTAATTGAATTTTTTTTAAAAAAA
>QFDD01120577.1:0-14368 GCA_006871305.1 Vachellia collinsii
TACGTGTGATTCTTGATGCTCGCTGTCTCAACCCTTTTTCGCTCCAAGAAATGCCTCGTTGGCACAGGTACGCTCTCCTCTCCTGTGGCGTGGCCTCTTCTAGACCGACCGATTCCATCCACTGTGCCCGTAGGATTTTATACCCATCTCAGGTCGGTCCCGCGCTTCCTTTCCGAATGAGACATGAAAATTTTGTTAAATAGAAATGATTTGGAAACTATCGTTGATATGCTTACCGTAAATTACGCATTTTTTAGCAATGACTCATCCTCCCTTAAGCTGTGTTTTGTTCGATAGGAGGAATGGGAGGACAAGGGAACGGGGGAAAGGTAGGAGATCAAAGGGTTTAATGTTGGAGGGGAAGAAAAATAATGTGTTTTTAATGATTTTGTATTTGATTCAAAAGAGAATTTGAGGGGAGATAATGACTAATTTATCATTATAGCCTTATATTTTAGTCTTTTTTTGACTTCTATACTTCACATATATTTAAACTCAAACTTAAACAGATATCATAACTGAATTTTTTTTAATCATTATTCATTTGTTAAAAAATGTGTATTTTCTTCTTATAATACTAACATTACATTTTTGTATGTGATTATACATATATTTAACATGACAAAGTCTACGAAAGTAAACTAGTCAAAAAATTTTACAACATTCCAAAAAACCCCCAACTTAAAGAAATCTAATATATGGGAATGGAAAGGATTGGAGAACCAAATTTTAGCTCCCCTCCCTTCCTAAATTTAAAACAAATGAGGGGAGGGGCTCATTTTCCATTCATGTCCATCCCCTCCCTTCCAACCAAACATAACCTAATTAAAGTCAAGGTTTGATTCCTAATTGAATATGGAAAAACGTTAAATCATTTAATTAGCTATTCCGCCCTTTGAGGTGCCTGCAATTGGGGATTTAGATTAATTTAGAGCTGTTTATGTATCTAAAAAAATGGCTTACCCTGTAGGGATGAGCAAAACCAAACAGAAAATAGAACCCAACCAAACTCAATTTGGTTTTTAGATTATGTTTTCATTTTTTTTATTTTTTATCTTGTGATAATTATGTTTTCCATTGGGTGTCCATACAAAAAATCAGTTTTAACCAAAAGACCAAATTTTATATATAATATGTATTTTTATTCAATAAATTATTAAATATAATTATATTTATATATTTAGTAAACAATAAATTATTAAATATTATTATTACATATATTATTAAATATTATTATAATATATTTAGAAATTGTTATATTATATTTAGATTAGTAAATTATTAAATATTTTCAATTAATCTGATTAATTAAAAAATCGAGCAGAATTAATTTGATTATTTTGATTCAGTTAATATTTTTTTATCATTTTCGCTTTGATTTTCATTTTACATCAATTTCAGTTTTTTTGGGTTTTTATTGAAAACTGTCCTAAAATCACCGAAAAGATAAATATAAAAAAACGGTACGGATTTTGGGAAAAGTTAGACTTAGAGGGGAATGAAATGGAAGGTGACGATTTGTGATTGGAGGGGATGAATAGTGGTCAGAGTGAAGGCCAGGATGCGTCAGACATTGCATGATCTGCTCTGCGCGTTGGAAAGCGAGATGCCACCGCACCTCCAATACTAATTACCAAACTTACCCCTCCCTATTTAGTCCAATTTCCACTTTAACATCTAAATAATGAATTCAATAATTTGTAATTATTATCCTCTGATGATCACTGTAAGCTACAATTTTTAATTAAGTCTCGTATCGTTTTTTACTTGAAAAAAAAAAAATGTCACCGCACCTCTCTGTAGAACCTTGAAACTTCACTGCATCCCTTGGATAAGAATAATAATTAGTTTTATGTGGAATGAAAAGATAGTGGCATTCTGGCTTTATTGCTTTTTAAAGGAAGATTAATTGTCGCCGGAGCTCTCCGGTCAACAACAGATGCCCAGCTGAAGCGGTCTTAAGGGCCAGCCATTGAAGTGCCCACGTGAAAACTTGTTTTTAAAGGTCTAAAATACATTTTAAATTTAAAAATTCGTTAATTTGTAGATTTTAACATTTAACAATTTTTTCTTTTAAAATAGACTATGAACAAATAGTTTATTATTGACTATAAAAATGTATTATAAATACAACATTTAGTCAAATATAAATACATTTTGTTAAAATATATTATGGATAAAAATCATATTTTAAAATGCATTCTAATCAACAATTTTTATATCCGCGTAAAGTTGGCCGCTGAAAATTAATTCGTCAGTACATTTTATCAATTAAAGGAGCTGCAATAACATATGGTAGGGGTGTAGGAGGCCGCAAAAGGTTTGGAGTCTTCCCTTGCCGGCCCCCATCGTTCGTTTGGAGGTATCAGACGTCGTTTGCTATTTTTTCAGCGATGTCGACGTATCACTAACATGCTTCGGTGTTTCTTTTCACGCGTGCAATTGCAGGCCATCTTATTCAATGGACAATTAAATAAGGGGCTTCCTTCTCCCAAATTCGGCAGTGTCTTAACCATATATTCCCGTGGAAATGGTTGGTTCATGAGAATAGTCCTACAATAAAAGGAATTTTAAGTTCGCCTCTATTCAAAAAAGACATGTATTTTAAACAGGTGTTAAAAAGATTAGAAGAAGAAGTTAACTGATGCGTGATGGATGACCCACTATTTCATGCAGAATGATTAATACAAAAGACCATCCATTTATTTGAAAAGGTGACTCGCTATATTATACGGAACTCCAGAGCATTTTAGGTGGAAAATGAGAGGACCCAGTATTGACAGTTCAGAACGTGCATGTTCTATAGGCTCGTGCCTCGTACGTTGGAAAGATTGGGATTTAGATATCACACCATGCAACAGTAACACGATTGGGATCTGACTCGTACTGCCATTGCACTGCCCTCGTGGACTGATCATCTTTATAAGATTGCATGATCTCAATTTCAAATGAGGGCCCGAGCCGTTAATTTTCTTTCGTTTTGGTACAACATTAATTTTCGATTTAACATTTCTTACAGGCAGCAACGGAACATCAGAGTTTGGCAAGTGAGAGGGGGAAAAACGAAAAGAACAGCTGAGAAGAAGGAGAGGGGAAAGGTTCGTGGGGTCCGCTTGAAAGTTTAAACACGAGGTCTCCTCCGTAGACAGTAGATCATGCATTGGGCTACAGAATTGACTAGTCTGACTGATTAAGTACTTGAACTGAGTTTTTAAATGATTTTATAGATTTTTTTTACATTTTATTGATCTGTTTGGATTTTCGTTTGGAAACTATTTTTCTATTATAATTTACGGTTGATGAGATAAATATATAAGATAAGTTATATATTAATTTGGGTAAACATGATTTTTTTCACTTTTTGACAAATAGATACTAAAAGGGTAGAGATGCATGGATTGAGGACTCCATCTTTATTTTGCCCAAGTATAGATTTTTTCCTTTCAAAGGTAGTCTTAAAAGAAATATTGTAGGTATTTAAATATAAACATTTCTATCAATAGAGATTTGAATATTTGTTCTCTGCATTATAAATGATTAATCCATTTAACTATATCCAATCATCCCTATCTTAGAGCATGTTTGGGAGCATCTTCTGAAAAGTGATTTTGTACAATATAAGATAAGTATGTGAGTGAGTTTTATTTCAACTTGTTTAAAAGTGCTTTTGAGAAGTTGTTGTTAAACATTGTTTTAATGCGCAATAAGATCATCAACTTTTGGACTATGAGCCTGAACCTCGTTCAATCCAATATTGCG
The DNA here is from genome assembly GCA_006871305.1 of Vachellia collinsii. Classification (NCBI taxonomy): domain Eukaryota; kingdom Viridiplantae; phylum Streptophyta; class Magnoliopsida; order Fabales; family Fabaceae; genus Vachellia; species Vachellia collinsii. The sequence goes on from QFDD01120577.1 coordinate 3,760, forward strand.
AAGTTGGAGTTTCGTTAGTTCCATTTATCATGACATTCTTTAATGTATAAAAAGAACTGCCAATGCCAACACAAGGTGGCTTAGCCGACAGTAGAAACACGATAATTCTTTTCTTTTTCTTTTTTTTTTGTCAGCCTCTCACTTCCGTTGTGCCAATTAAGACCTTTTCACCCTTAAATAACCACATTGATGTTATCTCAAATATAACAGAGAATTAGTATTTTGGTTTCTTTAATTTTGAAAATTAGTATTTTGGTTTCTTTAATTTTAAGTTAGTTGGAACTTGGTTTACTCAGTCAATATACTTTTATTTGCATGTTTGGAAATAGCTTTCAAAAGTGATTTTACGCAATTTGAAGTAAGTACGTGAGAAGAGTTTTATTTCAATTAGAATGAAAGTGCTTTTAAAAGCACTTTTAGAGGTTTGCCAAACATAGCTAGTAGTTTTTTATTTTTTGTAACCCAATATTGAATAATATTGACTCACTGCAATTCAATCATTGTATTTTAAATCATTTTATTATTCAGTCTATGTATTTTACAAAATAAAATCATATACCTAATAAATGCCAAGACATGGATTATAAAATGATTAAAACTATAAGAGTCAAGTTGCATGGAATCAAAATTCAATACTTGATTTATAGTAAAGTTAAAATATAATAATTAAGTTGTACTAGATCAAAGTGTAAAAACCAACTTACAGTTAAGTCAAAATTATAACTGTTAAAAAATTAATTTTCTGAAAATATGAAAAAACCAATGGGGCACTAAGACTCACTCCTCTGATTTTAAATTAATGAGATTTCAATTGATCATCATTCCATTTATGTATAGGCCTTCTCACCACTATGTTACAAGGCAACCGTTATAATTTGATGTTATATACAGTTTATTTTTAAGGAGATCTTATCTCATTTATTATAGTTAAGTAATTCATCTCACTCTTAATTAGTTCACCCAAGCCAGATAAGTAGTTATTGCAGTAAGTGCAAGAGAGGTGGGGAAAAATGGGATGACAAAATGCTGCAAGGAAAAAAAAAAAACTTTCAAATGGTAGCAATTAAGGGGTTTTTCCCTTAAAGTATTGTTTTTCTCTACAATTGTATTGCCTTCAAAAATATTTTAAAATGAGAAATGATACATTTAGATTGTTTTTAGATGACATGACCATTCAACACAGGATAGTGATATATGTGATGCAAGATCCCTCAACAACAACAACAAAAATCCAAATCGCATAAAGAGAGGTGAAAATAAACTATTGAGATCACTCTGCCCATATTGGTGCTTCACTACTCAGCATTTCACTACTTCATTTTCTGTGATTCGCAATCTCTCGACTGCTAAAGTGCCCACCCTTTTTCCCATCGTCATTTCTTTCTTTCTTTCTTTTTCTTGAAAAGAAAGAGAACCACATGCTGTATATATACTAAATTCCAACTTATATTTTTTTTAAAATAAAATATCTTACGGTTTAACATTGTCTTGATTTAATATATCTTATATTGACCTGTCACTTGGTCAGAGAAAATCAAAACACAAATTCAAAGCTATGTTGAATAAGACGAGTTTTTGTTTTAACAGAAACACGGAACAAAAAAAATCTTTATAATCTGGACAAAACTAAATGTGAGGCTTACACATGTCGTATAGCTTCTACTTCATTTCTTTGCGATATAATATTTTTATAACAATGCATAAAAAATATTTAACATTAATTGATGATTCAAAGTTGAAACTGCAATGCAATTCTGTTAATATCCTGTCATTTATCAACATTTTTTCACATCTTCAGCCCAAGAATTTTATCAAGGAAAGGCTTGAGCTTATAAGCATATATATAACCATAGGCCAGGGGCAAAGGAACTGAGGCCAAAACAAGGAAAAGCAGTTTTTAAAAGACAAAAGTGGGAGCAAGATCTCATGCTCATAATAAAATAAGCCTCAAAAAGCAAAAAGAGCAAAAAAATATCTAGGTGTTGCTGTGGCCTATCTGAGGGGGGAAAATAAAGTCAGTAACAGATTTATGAATTTTTTTTATCAATAGTAATATTGATGCCGACAATAGGAAATATTTTTATATTATTTTCAAAATACAATGAAAATATTTAGTTTGATTTTGAAATTGATCCACCTAATTACAAATGAGTAAAATCCAGTATTAACCTGCATCTTTTTTACGGAAAAATGCATTTTTATCTTCAAGGTATTTTTAGATTTAAGAAGGGTTATGAAGACCTTTAGAAAATTGAGTGATGTAGAACATAATATTTCAGAATTATTGTAATGATATATTTTTTTTAACATATACAAATCCACTCCTATTGTATATAGTTATGTTGAAGGCAATGCTGATTACTATTTGAGGATGTTTCTCACAATGGGATCCAATTTTATGAAATTGATAGAATTTATTTAAGCCCCATATTTATGAGATTAGCCCTTGAAATTGAGATTTCACGATCTAACCACAATGTCATTGTAAAACAACGTGCCACTCAACTCCATGATTTGTTGAGGTTAAGTCATGAAAAAATTGTTACACGCATGGCGTTTCAGCATTCTGATACAGGTTCCAACACAATAGTCAATTCAGTCACAATACATTAGGAGCATTCTTTACCATAGTCTTACAGTTCAAATGACATCAATAAGTTCTCTTATCACCTTGTTAAATTTTATTAAATGTGAGGTCGTAAATTTAAAATCTAAGTGTGTGAGACTGAGAAACAGAAAATGATGGGCAAGCCAATCAACACACACACCAAAAAAAAAAAAAAAACTTTGAGAGGAACTTTAATTGAACATATTCTGATGTGGTCAAACATTAAGAAAAGCGGCTATTCGTGGATTTCAAAGGACCTATTCAATCCGATTCAATCCGGTTTTCCCTGTTTCTTAAATTGCCATTATTTTATGCTCTTTCCGATTGATTTTTTTTTTTATTATTGTATTTTATTTCTAAATTACTCACAGCCCACGTAAGCCACATGACGGGTGGGCTAGGTTGGACCCCCTTACCCGGGACGCGTATATCGTTTGATAAGCCACCACGTGTACGGCCACAATGACGCTAGAATAAATAAATGGTCAGCGTGATTCTCGATGGGCCAGCTCAACAACACCACACCCAATGCGTACATACGGTGTACGTCTACCCCATCCTCCATATACGACACGTGTATGGTGACGTGGACAGCGCTTGGCACTCTCTCTTTCTCTCTCTTCCCTTCTCCCTCCTTCTCCTGCTCCTCCTTCACCACCACCCCCCAACCTCGTGTCATCCTTCTTCCTGTCCGAGCAGAGCTTCTTTCCCTCGGGTATTAGAGAGAGAGAAAGTAGAGAGAGAGAGCATGAATGCTGAGACGTCCAGGGAATTGCCTTTCTTTGAATGCTACTTTCTTGTTCAGAGCTCGAGCTTTTACAGTTGAAACTAAGAGGATTTATTTTTCTGTTTCCCCAAATATTTTTTGGGAATTTTTCCTTTTTCCTGGTTTCCCGGTCGTTGGTTTGTGACGTTGAGAGCTTGGTAATCGTCAGGTATGTGGAATTTGATGCCCGTTTTCGTTGAAATTCGGAGTTCGGCTCTCAAGATTTGATTTTGAATGTTTCTAGATTTGGGTTTTGTCTGAGGTCTGAGAAATTTGGTGAGAGTGAGGAGGAGGGGTTAGCTCGTCTGCATTAATTGGCTTTCTATGTGAAAGAATGTGCCAATTTGATTGTCTGGAAATCTCTAGTTTGTTTTTCAGCGAGTCTGAGAACTGGGGAGTTATCTCCACATGCAATATGCAAAAATTATCGAGTTTATTTCGATTTATTGTACTATGGAAGCACACAGTCGAGCAATAGCTTCAAGTTTGCGTTTTGAGGATTATAGTTTGAAGGCCCTGGATCTCCTTCCGTGTCTGCCACAAACATTGAGTTTCTATCATCTCTGTTCATTGATTTGTTTCTTATTATTTTGGCTGCCATTTATTTGTTCGTGAGCGCAATCATTTCATTTTTTATGTGGTTATTCCGGCCCCCCCCCCCCCCCCCCCAACAAAAAAAAAAAACATGTCAATTTTTGTATAAGGCTAAGAGCAGAAGATGGGAGGGACAAAACGGTGAAATGGATCGGGAGGATTAAATCTCATAAAGCGTAATCTTTGGAGGTTCTGATAGCAATTTGAGGATTGTTTTTTTGGGGGGTGGTTTGGTTGAAGGAATTTCAACAGTATCTCGCTCCTCCCTGATCCATCTGAAAGTTAAATTTTGATTGATGGGTATACTTGTAATTTAGCTATGGATTGTCCTTTTGTGTCAGATTATTTTATTACATGTGAGTTGTGTCTTTTGTTTTTCCATCGACTTGTGGGGCGTAGAAAGACATAATTGACCCTCTACTGGTCTGTTTTTGAAGTTTTTGCTTCTATATTTTTCAATTTTATTATGGCCCTTTGGAAAATCTCTAGCTTAGTAACATCAGCTATTAGAATAAAATCACAGTACATCCCGAAACTAATTTGAGAAATCTTTTTTTTTTTTCCTTTTAGAATAATGGTACAAGGACCGGTGATTTGGTGTTGTCTATCAATATCTGTCAGTTTAGTCTCGATTCTGTTGGAGCACTTTGAAAATTTTGGACTTTGAAGTTTTCCTGTGTTATTGTCTGGTTAGTCAGGTTGTTTAATAACATCAGTTATTCAGCATATAAAACCAGAGAATATCTTTGTTCCATTCCATGCTTGATTGGTAACAGCAAACTCAAGTCTGGATCAATCAATCACTCTTGTACTTAATCTGAAACTTGATTCTCTTTGCCAACTTCATGTTGAAGGTTTTGATATTATTCGAATGTCTTGGTATCTTGATTGCTTCTTCTTGTTTGGACTGCTAAGCTATAAAAAGATTGTCTGCCTTAGGCTGGGGTCTTTGTTAAAGACGGGGAAGAGACTCTTTGAAGTTTGAACTGTCTAGCTTGTGTTGGAAAATTGCAGCCTTTGGATGATGCAATGTCCATAGTAGCTTGGAAGGTCAAACAGACGAAGTTATTATGTGATATATGTTGTCTGTTGTCAAGTTGGGTTGGTGTTTCCATTTGCTGCAATGAGATTTTTTTTAGTTGTTGGCTGTAAATCTTGGTTTATGAATTTTGCCTTGTTTGCCTTGCAACACCTCTTTTGTTGGTAATGTCTAACATGGTTCCTATTAATCCAGCGTTTCCAATAATCAAGGAGTTGTGTGGATTCTTCCTAAAACTCTCTTCCATCTGTTGCTTGCCATGGGAAACAGTGAGGACGGGAAGTCTTCTAAAGTTGAAAAACCTTCTTCACCGGTGACAATGGTAAGCTGAGAAGTGAGAACATAGTGTCTGTGCACAAACAAATATAAAGTATGTGCCTAAATAATTTTTGTTAATGTACTTACCTTATGGGCAGGATCAGGCCAACCAGATCAATCCGACCAATATTCATCTGTATCCTGATTGGGCTGCCATGCAGGTTACCTACCTTTTACCCTTGTTTCCAAAATTCTTTCGTCTATTATTGATTTGGATTTCTATTTTTAGTCTTTTAGAAGCAATCGTCTTCCGAAAAAAGTATTGCTTAGTACTTTAAAGCGTGGAAACTTGTATCAATGGTGGCAGCAATATGGTTATCATTCAATTCAAAGAGAAAACACAACTGCCTTGGTTCACTTCGTAAATTATCAAACGTAATGGTCCCCAGAAACTGAATATGGTATAATGGTGATTAAAAGTGTCATTGATATCTTCAGGCATATTATGGGCCAAGGGTCACCATGCCACCATACTATAACTCAGCCATGGCTCCTGCTCATGCTCCTCACCCTTACATGTGGCCACCACAGGTAGTGACACAGCATATTTACTTTATGTCATGGCTACCACTTTTGGATGTCCTGGGCATCTTGTATGATTTGCTGATTTGTTATTTCTTTCAGCCTATGATGCCACCTTATGGAGCACCTTATGCGGCAATATACTCTCCTGGAGGCGTTTATCCTCATCCTGCTGTTCCAATTGTAAGTCTACGTTATAGTCTGTTTGTCCATTCAAGCACTCTTTAATCTATCACTTATCAATCTGGACAATGGGATTAGAGGGTTAAGAAAGTTATGAGAATCAAACTTGTTGCCATCATTCTGTTTATATAGGCCCTTGGTTATGCATTCTAGGGAGAATACAAAATGTTATTAATTTTTCCACGCTTTGATATTTTACATTTAGCAGGATGAAGGACCTGTAAATTCATAACGTTGTTTAATTGTTAAAGCCCCTTGTTCTACTATATGCTTCTCTGTTTGGAAATTTGTTTCATAGCACACTCTTATGAGCTATTTCGGTAAACATAGGGGCCACAATCACATGGTCAAGGAATTCCATCTCCCCCTGTTGTAAGTTTCGATTCTCTTAGATCTCCTTGTACTGATGATTCTCTGAATGTCAACTGTTCATGATGGTTTGACTTTTTGTAACATTGCAGGCCGGAACTCCTTTGAGCATGGAGACACCAACTAAATCTTCGGGAAATACTGATCAGGGCTTGATGAAGAAATTGAAAGAGTTTGATGGGCTCGCTATGTCAATTGGCAATGGCAATGGCAATGGCCATGCTAAGAGTGCTGAGCGAGGAGTTGAAAATATGCTATCACAGAGGTTTGTTGATTCTTCGTTCATTCTATATTTATACATGCATCCTTGAATTAATAAACTGTTCTTGCTCTATTTTTTTGAGGGTTGGGCGAGTGAAGTGGAGGAGAAAATCTGACTTGTTTTCCAAAGCGTCTGGACTCCACTCTCCCTCCCTCCTTCCAGATGATCTGTCATGTGAGTGTGCTATTCTAGCATATTGCTGTTTCTAAGTGAATAATTTTGTGATGGTTTGATCAGTGAGGATACTGAAGGTTCAAGTGATGGAAGTGATGGGAACAGTGCCGGGGTGAGAACTATCTTGCTATTAGCACTTGTTTTCTGGCATGTTGCTAACTATATGTGCTATTAATATGTTTTATTTGATATGGTTTGACAAAATTGAAACATTAAATTATGATATTTGCCCATATTATGTTCAGGCTAATCAAACAAGAAGGAAAAGAAGCCGAGAGGGAACACCAACCGCTGGTATGATTCTGTTCTTCACCAAGGATCACATCTTGATGAACAATGGAGTTGTCCTGGGAACACTATACTTCTGTTTTCACTATGATACACATGAAGTCAACCTGGTTATTTAGTGGGGAATCCTGAAATTGATGCTGTCCCATATATGCTTAGTAACTCTGAAATTATAACTATTGGTGATGGGGTGAGCATAGAGGTTTGCTTTTATCGTGTCCTTTCTTAGCATCTTCTATAAGCTTGCCTTCCGAGTGTGGTGTATAGGACAATGTCTAACATCATCTGAAGCCATTGAACATTGGACTTAGTCTATTAACATAATTCAAGTGCTGATTGTTATGCTTTTCCTGCTGTTCAAGCAGGTGGAAATGGTAAAGCTGAGATACAGGCCACACTACTTCCCAAAGAGACTGCGGTCTCCAATAAGACAATGGCAATTGTCCCTGCCGGTGTTGCAGGAAAAATGGCTGGACCTGTAGTTTCTTCAGGTATGACCACTACTTTGGATTTAAGGAACCCTCAAACTGTTCATTCTAAAAAATCTCACAAATGTTGCCCAACCTGGTGCAGTGACTCCTCCTGAAGCTTGGTTACAGGTATGGTCAAGAAATTAATACAACTTTGTTCAGGTCACATCTAGTTCTTTTTGTATTAGAGATGTTTGCTTAATTCATTAGAATACCAATGCTGTGTCTTCAGCATTTGATTACTCCAAAGTAATTCCTTGGGAATGTTTGGATTGAACAGAATGAACGTGAGCTGAAGCGTGAGAGGAGGAAACAGTCAAATCGAGAATCTGCTAGAAGGTCCAGGTTAAGAAAGCAGGTAAAGTTCTGGGGTTTTATGAGAGTGTTGAAAATGTTCCACCGCCTGTTTATAAGCTGGTCTGTGAAATAGCTCAAGACTAACTACCACACATATATAAATTGGCTTGAGACTGATGCATGTGCTCACATTCCCTATGCTCAGGCTGAGACTGAAGAGCTTGCACGAAAAGTTGAATCCTTGAATGCTGAGAATGTGACTCTGAAATCAGAAATTAACCGTTTGACTGATAATTCTGAGAAACTGAGGGCTGAAAATGCTGCGTTAATGGTTACTGTTTTCCAGATATTTTCAACATCTCTATGTCATATACAGGTAGTTTCTGAAACTAAGAACTCTGTTGGTTGTGACATTCAGGAAAAACTGAAAAGTGTGCAACAAGGACAGACAGAAATAGTTTTGAGCAGCATTGATGGCAAGAGGGCGACACCGAGAAGCACAGAAAACTTGTTATCTAGAGTTAATAATTCCAGTTCTAATGATAGGAGTACAGAGGAAGACAATGATTTTTGTGGTGAGAAACAGAACTCCAGTGCAAAGCTGCACCAACTACTTGACACGAGTCCTAGAGCCGATGCTGTTGCAGCTGGCTAACAGGAAATTGGCAACCGTACTGGTTGATCGCGTAGTTTTGGCATATTATGAGCCCAAAATTACTATTGCTAACGTATTCTGAGGGATGGAACAGCTAAATTTTAGGATCTCAGTCCATCAAGATCAGAACTAATTCATTTGCTTAGGATGAAAAGGGACTGCTATTTGATTATTAGATTTGACGGGCCATGAATGGCAATCCTTAAAAAGTTTGTAAATTGCGGGGAATTAGAGGTTTTAGCTTAGAGAGGGTGTGGTTGAACCATTAGAGAGTTGGTTGTGTATTATTGATTGGGGCGAACCTCCTAACGGTATTTGAGAAAGTTAATCTGACTCAGCTCTTGCGAGTAAAATTAATGCCTACTTTCTAAGTTGTCTGAATGCTAGTTTTGATTTGACGATGATAAATGGTTCATGCTCAGCCTCCTAGGTAAACCTAGCACACGCACAGTTCGGTAAGTTACCAATCAAACACCTATCTCCTGAAAGATTGATTTAAATCTGTGTTTTTTTCTATGATACTATCAATTACTGGTATATGCCTTCACCAAATTTTGAACTTAATGGTTTCTGTCACCTTAACATGAACCTAGTCTCCCGTAGGATCATGTTGATGGTTTTTAGGAAGACTTTGGAACCAAATGATGGTAATTATCTACCAAGTATTTATTTAGTTTGATTTAACATGCGTTGTTTAAGAAGCGAATAATGACAGTATATATTGAAGAATATTGAAGAACGAGAAAGGCAGGAAAAACAAATGATAACAAGCGATCGAGAACCCAGTTTCATAGGTGAAACTTGAAAACAATCGATTGTTGAAACAGTTACATGTTTCTTAGTCACGACATGAATTGTTTACGTTCTAATATATCAATCCTATTTTACTCTCACTAAGGATGAACCTTTGGAGGTCTCAGCAACATCACCAATAAAATAAATAAGTGTATTATTGCTCTGGCACCTAGGAAATGTTCATTTCTGTTAATGCCATTCCAACGTTCAGCATTCTACTCGTTGATGTGAACACCAGTATTTTTATTATCAGGATGCCAAAGCAATTGGAATATCTCAAAGAATGCAACAAGAGACTGGAGAGAGTGCACGGGAAGCAAAAAGAGTTGAAAAAACAGGTAGATCATAACTAACAACTAGAAGAGAAAAAACTGCAACCACTAAATAACCACTGAATCAACGAAGATGAAAACTCATTTACTTTAGCATGCTATCTGCAACATAGGAAGTGTTAGAAGGGTGAGCGCGAGTGAAGGTGATTAGTGTTAATAACCTGGTTAGCTAATAACTCAATATTTATATAAAGGTTTCTAATGTGATGTGTGAGATTTATATAATCTTCACCATAAAGGGAAATGAAACTTGAGTTTCCCAACTTAAGAATTCCCAAAAGTTTGGTGTCAATCATATTATTATTGTAATGTTGTTATAACTTGTAACACTGTTGTAAGAGATTCATGTTTTCTTCTATATTTAGTTTGTTAACAGGAAGACATTGGAGAATTCTAAAGAAAAGTGTGAACCATTGGGTCTGCCATGGACAACTTTCAAGTCACGCTAAAAGAGAAGGAGGAGGAAGAGAGAGTATGTATTGGCAATGCCTACATGTTATAGGCATATTAATAATGACTAGCCATTGCGATGAGGCTAATTAGCCTAACTTCTATTACCCATAAATTTGCAACCAAAATAAAGGATTAATTAGTGGCTAATCAGAATTTGGACGTCACGTGATCCCACGTGTGGTCCTCCTGAAACTGTCATAACGGCCATCCACCCCACTAGAAGCACACTCGACCTTTCTCATCTGAATTTGGACTCATTTTCTTTTCTTAAACATGGATTCATTATTTGAACTCATGCAATGCATACAAGTATACCTAATTTGAAAAGTAATGGGAAAAATAGAACCTGAAAGAAAATAAATAAATTCGATCACATATAAATGTTTTATTCATTATGATTATTTTATAATGTTTGACATTAAAGATAATTAAAATTGCAGTTCTTTTGCTTGAAGTCGGTTATGAGGTTTAATTTTTTTAAAAT
>QFDD01120579.1:0-10379 GCA_006871305.1 Vachellia collinsii
AGAAAGCCACTCTTGGCTATTGGAATGATCCCAAACACACCCAAATTTGCCACTACTACTACGCCCAAGTGTTGATACAACTACTCCATTTTAAAGTTTTCATGTATTTGTTCACATGCTTCACAATATATATATATATATATATATAACATACCTACTACAATAAGGATAGGTTTAGCCTCAAAGAATGATTCTCACATGCATTGGGACCTAACCTAAACAACCTGGAAACAAGTTCAGACAAAAATACTCCTCTGCCCAAAATGCTCCTCTGCCATCTTTGTCTGAACTTTTTTCAAGTTGTCTATTCCTCTGCCATCTTTTGACAGTTTCCTAGGATGTGTTTAGGTTGAAGAGAGGGAATAGTGGGGGAGGGGATGCATGGAAACGATAGAGAAGAGAATAATCTTATTTAGTTTGATTGAAGAGAACATAATAGAGTGTATTTTTAATGATTCTTTATTTGGTTGTAGAAAAGAGAAAAATGAATGAATAGTAGTAATTTACTATCTTACCCTTATATATTAATTTATATTATATTTATATTTTATATAAATCAATTTACACATTACCTCTAATTAATGCATTAATAATATTATATTTTAAAAATGGAATAATATTTTTATTTATAATTATATTTTTCATTATAAATTTAATAATAAAATTTTATTTATAATAATATATTTTTTAAAATTGTAATTAATATGTATTATATATTCTTAATTATAATTACATAATTTTTATTTTTAATTAATTTAAGAATAATATATTTAATTTGCACATTAATTTTAATTAATGTAGTAATACTTTTATTTATAATAAATAAAAAATTATATTTTGAAATGGAATAATATTTTTACCTATAATAAATATTTTTTATTTAAATTTAATAATATTTGATAATATATTTACATTGTAAATTACTTTTATAATACTATATTTCTTACAATAATATGCTTGTAATTATTATTTAATTTTTAAAAATATATTTTATTTATAATAATATATTTTTAAAATATTTAATTAATTTTTATAAGCTATTTTTAATTATAATTATATAATCTTTTAATAAATTTTATAATAAAAGTATATTTCTATTATAATCTATTTTCATTTATTTTTTATTTTATTACAATATATTTATTAAATTAAAATAATATTTTTCTTATGGACATTAATGAAATAATACAAAAGATATAAAGATAAAATTGTCTCAACATTTAGTTCTCATGTTAAAAAAAAAACTTAGTTTAGAGGAGAGCCAAAACGGGGTAAATTTTGGTTTTCCTCCCCTTCAACCAAGTACATCTTTAATATTTTCCTTTTCTAGTTGTCACCCAATTTCCTCTCCTACCTTTTCATTACTTACTTTCTTTTTAATGATATGATATCAATCAACATGTAATATAAAACCTACAATGGGTCAGTTTGAGATGGCGTTAAAGAATCATATTCATATAAGTCAAGGAAAAACTTCTCTCACATGTTAAATTATAAACCATAAATCACGTTGAAAAAATAGTTTGCACCTCTAATGTAAAATAGATACAATAAAACTTATCTATGCAATGCATATAAATTTTGGGTATAACTTACAACTTCCAAAATCACTTTGGATTCAAGATTAATCTTTATTAGGCTATTTTAAATCCTCCTAATAAGTGTGCTTATTGCAATGCATATTAATTTAATTAACATTGATCAACAAGTTCATAAATCAAAATTCATTTTTAGGGATTATTAAAATAAAGTATCATGGATACTTCTAAATTCTCTTTATTAAAATCTAAGTTTAATTTTCTAATTTTATAAGAATTTTTAAATTTGTTGATACTTTTTCATAAAAATGTTATTATAGAATGTAGAAAAATAAGTTGTAACTTAATATGCATACGTGATACATGCTTATTTATAACAAACTTTAAAAAATATAAATAATATTGAGAGAAAAATCTAATAACAATTCATTTCTATAGTTCTTCTAAAAATTTTCAATTATTATTATTATTAAATAATGAATTGTAATAACTATTCATTTAGCCGCTTTTTATTCTGATTTATTGGCCCTTTTATTTTATCCGCTTCTAATGAATTAAATTTTGTTGTTATTAAGTTAATTAGCAAAGACAATATTTTGTTTATTGAATTATAATATATCTTGGAAAATTTTTTCATCTTGCCAATAAATAAAATACAACCTTCCCCGTTGATCCTAGTAAAAGAGTCTTTTACTACTTAAACACTGATATCAAATTTAAGCATGTACGATTGTAGAAAAGCATCTTTAAGAGATTATCCCTAATTAAATCCGATAACATTTAAATCATAACTATTATATATTAGAAAAAGGTTCTATTGAATTTTGTTTTATGAGAAAGATTGGCAAAATTTTTATATACAAAAAATATTGGTACCCTACAAATTTTATATAATATGATTTTGTCCTGCTTAGATCATTTATATCAATTAAATTTTTAATGTGAGGTTTCTTCCCTATTATCCCCGGAAACAACAATATTTTCTAGCATTGATTCTTTGAACCTGTCAATTGATTCTTTGAACTTGTCAGAGACTGGAGTCTTTAAGTGTGATTTTCATTTCGTCCCTTTTCATCGAAGGAAACGAACTTCAAGTCAAGGTATATCCCCCAGAATCATTTCAAAACATAAGCCTGCCGAGGCCCATACGAAGATTTTTATTGCTGCACATCAGAAAAAACGTAAAAGGATGAGACACCGATCTCTGCTTGGTGCCCTTCTTTTAATGAATGTCCTCATGGCTACGCGACTCCCTCTCTGTCGTTCTATCCAACCTCTCCTTAAACGCACTCCTCACTCCCTTCTTTACTCCAAATCCCCCAAATATTTCCCCAAATCTCATCCTTGCCCTCTTTGGTCTTCTTCCTTCTCCTTCTGCCTTGACATCATTCACAAGTCCACTTCACCTCTATCCTTCTCTCGCTCTTTCACTTGCTCTTCCGTTTCTGCACCATCAATGGCTACCCTTCCTCTGGATGAGACCCCTGAAGGAAACCCACTTCTTAAAGACTTTGACTTTCCTCCTTTTGATGTTGTCGAAGCTAAACACGTTCGACCTGGGATTCGGGTCCTCCTCAAGGAGCTGGTTTGGAGTTTCTTTCTTTCTTTGATTTTTTTTTCCTGGCCTTCTGTTATGTTGGTTCCTTTTTTCTTTTTGTTTGTTAGTCTAGTTGCTTGATTGCGTTTGCGATGATCGGATCCTTGGATTTTATGCGCTCGATTTTGACTGCATGCATGGATGTGCATTTTTAGGAAGTTGAATTGGAAGAATTGGAGCGTACCGTGGAGCCTTCGTGGCCCAAGCTGGTCGAACCATTGGAGAGGATCATAGACCGATTGTATGTTGTTTGGGGAATGATCAATCATCTCAAGGCCGTCAAGGATAATCCCGATCTCCGTTCTGCCATTGAAGATGTTCAGGTATTTTTCTTTTTTTGTTATCATCTTTTTGGTCAGCCAAACTTGTGCATTCGTAACGCCTTACCTTTATATCAAAACCTGATTTTTGGTTTATCATGCAATACTTAATGGGGATTGATGCATTTATTGCACGCTTGACATTTGAGCAGTTCTCACATTACACAATGTTAATCTGTTTCCTCTTATCTTTTTCTGCTGGTCGATCAGATAGCGTACTGTAGTGCTTTTCTGGTTTTGGTTAATATTAGCGTGTTTCTTTCGGGAATTAGGTGTGCACTACTTTTGTTGTGCTAACAACCCTTAACTTAGGTTTGCAGGCGGAAAAGGTTAAATTTCTTCTTAGGGTGGGGCAAAGCAAACCTATCTATAATGCATTCAAAGCTATTCGAGAAGCTCCTGATTGGCAGACATTAAGTGATGCTCGGAAACGTATAGTTGAAAGTCAGTAATTTAAATATGTCATCCTATTGTTCTTGTGATGTTTTACTCTGTGTTGGCATGTTATTTTTCATGCTTAGTTGCCTGAATTGCTTTCTGGGTTACATATAAGTGCCTGTTCACATCTTGTGTATACTTATTTCACAACTTGGGAGAATGTTTCTGCAGTTTCATGATAAATATTATTTTTTATTTTACTCAAAAGAAAAATAAATATTATTTATTTATTTATTTTATTTTTTTATCAGATGTTAAGTTTCTCCTGAAGGAGGTAGTTCTAGCCGCTTCTTGGCCTACACTAAACAGAAAATTGATGTTAGGGATTCGCTTCTTCTTCTTTTTCTTTTTTAAAATCTTCTGAACTATGATAGTTATGTATTGGTTGTAAAGATGATGGATATACGAATTTTGATGAAGCATAAATTTTGGTGTGGATTATCTCATGAATTTTTTCTGTTATCTGATACTTTGCTTTTTAGCTTTAAGTGTCTGATTTTGTATTCCACTTATTGGTCTGACTTGTGTTCTTTAATGTCTCTATGAATTGTCTTGCAAGTTGTTAAACAAGTTATATTTTGAAGCATAATTTCAGAGTGTTCACTTCCTTTCTACTTGAACATAACAAATATATTGCGTGGAACTTATGTAATCTTACTTTTTTAAAGTGGCAATTTTACTTGTGCCTTTGCAGACCAAATAAAGGAGGCTGTTCTTGCTGGTGTTGCTCTTGAAGATGATAAAAGAGAGCATTTCAATAAAATTGAACAGGTGAGCTTTTATAACAGCGAAAGTATGAAAAGTTGCTGTATGTGGCATGTGAAATTTTTTCCTCCATGTTTGCTTGTAGATATCTTTTGTTATTACTCTCTAGAATGTTAGCGCTAGGTTTTGGTTAAATTCTTGACTCTTCTATATGGAAGCGACTGAACTTCTGGAGGGTGGAAGTTGAGGTCATGGTATTGTAAACTTCCGTATTTTGAAAATTTGAACAAGATAGGCAGCATGAACTGGTATTACTAGTCCCCTCGTGGAAAAGTTGAAATCTGAATAAAGATAAGGTAGGAACCATAATGAATTTTTGAAAATTTAAATTCCAGTTTTATTGGTTTTTGCCACCTAAGTGTTTGGTTTAATATCTCAACTACAGCATTCCACATGTGCTGTGAAGTTCAGTGACTGATATCACAATCAATAAGGTTTTTGCTTTGTAAATATGATAAAAGCTGGTCGTAGTCACAACAGAAAGAGTTACTGTAAGGTTGTTGATGACAGTTAATAAGAATTTTCAGATTCAGATTACTCTTGTCTCTCATCCTTCTCTTTGCTCCCTCTCTAATTTCGTCTGTTCTCATATCTCTCTGCCTTCCTCTCTCATCTCTTCTCTTTCTACATACAATTGCCTATTGGTTTTCAACTATCGCTGCTTTCTGTTTTACGTCTGTGTGTTTCAATGGTGCTTACCATGATTTCATATGCAGGAGCTGGAAAAGTTATCACAAAAATTTGGGGAGAATGTTCTGGATGCTACAAAGAAGTTTGAAAAATTAATCACGGATAAGAAAGAGATAGAAGGATTACCTGCTACTGCTCTTGGATTGGCTGCACAAAGTGCAGTGTCTAAGGTATGTCTTGTTGAAATATTATTTATTATTACTCATTCGGTTATTCAACTGAGTTATAATTCATTCCCAAAATCATAGAAATTGGTTGCCTTATTAAATGCTGATATGACCTGTGAGCACAGGGGCATGAAAATGCCACAGCTGAGAATGGACCTTGGGTGATCACATTGGATGCTCCGAGTTATATGGCTGTTATGCAACATGCTCGGAATCGATCTTTGCGGGAGGAAGTTTATCGGGCATATGTAAAACGGGCATCTAGTGGAGATCTGGATAATACTGAAATCATTGACCAAATTTTAAAGCTTAGGTTGGAGAAGGCCAACCTCCTCAACTACAATAATTATGCTGAGGTATGATATTTTCATTTTAAGAATGACAGCAAGTCCTATTGTAGGTTGCTTATGTCTATTATCTAACTTACAGGTAAGCATGGCAACTAAAATGGCCACTGTTGAGAAAGCAGAAGACCTTCTAGAAAAGCTTCGCAAAGCTTCTTGGGATCCTGCTGTGCAAGGTAGTTCCAAATGTGTTTTGTTTTTATGTTTGGATCATACTCCAAACTGCATCTAGTTCTTGGCTGCTTCTTAGTTTTGTATGGGCATTTTTTTGTTTCAAATATTTCTCCTTTTTTGTTTCAAATTGATGGTTGAATTTTCCAATTTTTGTTTCAAATATTTTGTTGGTAGTTAAGAAAAACATTTTTCCCCTTATAGAGCAAAGAAGTATGTATTTTTTGCAGGATTCTAAATTATGATATTTTTGAAGTTTTGTGTATCCCAAGTTATGGTCTCTATTAAAATGCAACTCATTATTATTATTTTAGTCCTTTCCTTTTGTCATGCAAGAATATAAGTGTTGTATTTTTTTTCCTGCAGATTTGGAAGACCTTGAGAAATTCTCCAAAAGTCAGGGTGCACCAGAAGCTGATGATTTGACACATTGGGATATTGGCTTTTGGAGTGAGAGGCTCCGTGAATCAAAATTTGACATTAATGAGGTTCCCCCCTCTCTTTCTTCCTCTCTCACATACTCCCCCATGGGCGTGCCCACACCCTTATGTGCTTGCTTAGAAAGAAAGCTGCCATGAATAGGACGCTTTGAAGACATGAAGTGACGATTGACTGGTAGACATGATAACCAAATTTGGAATGTTTACAAGACTTTTTAAATTTTAGTAAACCTTTTTTTTGGTAGAGTTCATCATGTTTGTTCTATTATACCGTTCAAATTCTAAATGGGAGTACAGAAGAGGTTTTACTTAGAGCAGGACAATATTTGTTGGGCCACTCTTAAGATATGAGTCCAGTTGATTGCGCCAACATCTGTCATTGGTTAGTTGATCTGAATGCTCTGAAAGGCTTTGAGTTGGACGGAGTTGACAATCACCCATTTTAATCATATTCCATCTTCTCTTTTGTAATTGAAGCTATTACTCATTATAGGATAATGAACAGGCTACTTCAAGGTTGTTACTTTTGATTGTATTTTAGCCTTTCCTTTGTTATTGAGAAAGTTTTGATCTGCAATGGAAAGCTCAGATTTCTGGCAATGTGTCATGCAGGAAGAACTGCGTCCATATTTCTCTCTACCAAAGGTTATGGATGGACTTTTTAACCTTGCAAAGACACTTTTTGGCATTGAAATTGAGCAAGCTGATGGTCTAGCACCGGTAACAAAATGCAAATATTCTTAGTTCCTTGTACTGGTAACATCTATTTTTAAAACTGACTCATGAATATTCTTATATAGGTCTGGAATAAAGATGTCAGATTCTATCGTGTTAAAGATTCTTCTGGCAGTCCTATTGCATACTTCTATTTTGATCCATATAGCCGTCCTTCTGAAAAAAGGCAAGGTGCATGGATGGATGAAGTTCTTGCTCGCAGTCGTGTATTATCACGTGATGGTACCACTGCAAGGTTGCCTGTTGCCCACATGGTGTGTAATCAGACACCACCTGTAGGGGACAAGCCAAGTTTAATGACATTCCGTGAGGTGATTTCAGTTTTCATCATTCGGCCTATATATTTATTTATCTTTTGAAGCTGCAATAGTGAAATAGCAATGTGTAAAACAACCATAATATGCAGTTTATGCCAAGCTCTGCGCTCGCGCGCGTGCTTGTTTATCCTACCATTTAAGAAGTTCATTTCTAAATTAATTGCTACTGGGGGGTGTTTAATCTGACGCACTTGGAAGATTTTAGGTGCAATGAACAGCGTATTGTCATTGTTATAATGGGGTGGCATTAATTTTTCTTTTCTTCCCTGTCCTCTTTCTCAGGTTGAGACTGTCTTCCATGAATTTGGTCATGCTCTTCAACATATGCTTACTAAGCAAGATGAGGGTCTGGTTTCTGGTATTCGAGGGATAGAGTGGGATGCTGTTGAATTACCTTCTCAATTCATGGAAAACTGGTGTTACCATAGGTATTTAGAATGCATTTTCATGGTATTTAAATATTTGGATGTTGCTATAATCCTGACTGTTGTTTTAGCCAAACATGGATGTACTCCTAATGTATATTATATGTGCTCTAGCCTTGTTTTGAGTGAAGCAAATAGCAGCTTCTGACAAATCAATTCTTTCCAACATTTCATTGTGCTTTATGCTCTTGATTTATAATTTACCTCTCCTCATCTTTTGGTTTAAGAGGGAAAATCATTGGGCTGTCTACAGGTGGTTTTGTGTGCTTTAGTCCATTTTAACACCACATATATGATTTATGCATCTGGTGTTTTTTTGTTCTACAAAATACTTGCAGTTTAACCACATTTTGTTATTTTTTTTCTAATTGAATTTCATGATTTTTTTTAGTTTTTAATTTTTTAATAAAATATTATGTATCCAAGACATTTATCATGTTCTTTGCCCCTAATAGAGAGACTTTAATGGGCATTGCAAAGCACTTTGAAACTGGTGAGAGTCTCCCGGAAGATATATATTTGAAACTTGTTGCTGCTAGGACCTTCCGTGCTGGCAGTCTAAGCCTTCGACAGGTCATTATAGTACATTGGCTAACTATTACTTTTCTGTCTTGAAATACATGACATGACTTCTGATTTCTTACCTGTAAAATATGACTTGCAGTTAAGATTTGCAAGTTTAGATTTGGAGCTCCATACAAAATATGTTCCAGGGGGATCTGAATCTATCTATGATGTTGATCGGAGAGTTTCTGAGCGAACTCAAGTGCTTCCTCCATTCCCAGAAGATAAGTTCCTATGCAGTTTTAGCCATATATTTGCAGGTTTGCTCTGCTTCTTGTATATATTTGAAACGCTGCTTTGTTACTTGTTTTCTACTGTTTGTCTCTGAAACCTAACATTATGTTGTATGTTTTGGGTTGCGCTGTGGTTAGGTGGCTATGCAGCTGGATACTACAGTTACAAGGTATTCTGAATTGTTTTAATGTTGCAGCATGTTTTGTGAAGTTGCGAGGCACTTTGAAAATGTGATCCGCTTTGAATCATGTTATGATGAATTTGTTTGTCATACAGTGGGCGGAGGTGCTGTCTGCAGATGCTTTCTCTGCTTTTGAGGATGCTGGATTGGATGACAGCAAGGTATCATTAAGAACCCTGTACATAAGGATTATGTTCTTGCCTCAGAAGCTTGTCTGTGTTTAATCTTCTAAATCTCCCGTTTTACAAATTTGGCAAAAGAATAAACTAGTTTTTTTGTAGTAATTAGAAGATAATTAGTATGGCCCATCGACATTTATTGTCTGTTTGTCCCCCCCCCCCAAAAAAAAAAAACAGAAACTGTTGAAGGAAAAAACATACATGTAGTTTTATTTCTTTGAGATATAATCTTCCACATAACAAGTGTGTGGTTCTTCAGTAATATTATGGCAAGTTTATGGTTTTTTCAGCCAGCTGTATGTTTTTCCATTTAAAAATGTCATAGTATTATTGAGGATTGTTCAAGATTGTTTAATTATTATCCTAAGTTGTGACCGTTGTTATGCATTTTGCATAGGCCGTGAAAGAAACAGGGAAGAGGTTCCGAGATTCCATTCTTGCACTTGGTGGTGGCAAGGCGCCATTGGAGGTACATCCAAACCCCGATTCATTATTCTGTTATTTTTCTTTTGAGGTCTGTTAGTAAAAGAAGATTTCCTGAGAATCATCACAACCGATAATTTGGGCTTGTGGCTATCCTTTTGTGCATCAAGCATCTTGATGCTTTTTTATCTAATGCCTGGAGTGTATGTTGCATACAGGTCTTTGTACAATTCCGGGGAAGAGAACCGACGCCAGACGCGTTGCTCAGGCACAATGGTCTATTGCCAGCTGCAGCTTGATATTGTTGATCTCTTGAGTATGTTTGGTTAGGTAGAGAGAGGCGGGTGAGCTTCATTGTTTTGTTATTTCATGGCGTAATGTAGAAGGTTTGGACAAGACAGGCCTGTTTAGCAGGTCTTGCTTTGTGTGTTGCAATACTGATGAGCTCAAGTGTTGCAATATCATGCAAACGTTGGATTCTGTCATTTGTAATTTTATCATGCAAAGAGGCATTCTTCTTCTTCATCATCATGGAAGCACAGCTTCTTGGAGATTCATCTCAATATTGAATGCTATTTAAAGCTCTCTTGATTCAATAATACTGGTTTGTCTCTGATGATATGCTTATTTGGCAGCTTGGTATTGTTAGTACGGATGTATTTGTTTTTATTACAAAATATAAATTTCTGTCACTAGTGAATTCATTCTTAATTTATAATTTTGCAAAATTCCCCCATATAATCATGTTTGCAATAAATAATTAAATTTAAGGTGATAGTGATACTGTTACCAATGAGACCAATATGGATCTTTCAAAAAAATTTAATAATTCTAGAAGGGAATTATTCTTA
>QFDD01120582.1:0-10497 GCA_006871305.1 Vachellia collinsii
CACAACGGGCTTCAGACCTTCTTCATCAAATCGCTTCTTGAGCTGATCTGGTGGTAACAATGTTTGTGAAGCATCCAACACCTGCAGATGAAGACAAGCATCATGGATAAAATAGTACGGCAAATATTTTCCTCATTGCATGTTTGCGTTTGGATCTATGCAATTAATAAGAATTTCATAAAAAGTGAGCACCGCAATAATAACTTCAACAAAATTTTCTACGACCAGCTCTAATGGTTTCAGAGCTCCTTTGGTTCATATTTTCCATCTCATTATTATGTCCATGTATACTTTACCTGAGGAAAAGGAATGCACTTGCTTCCAGGTACATGACCACCTCTAATTCCCTTACGGGGTTCGGGCACAGCTCCATCAAACCTGCCAGAGGATAAAAAGATCTATAATGTCCAACACAAGCACACCAGAAATTGAAACTTATGAAAATACAGCCAATACAGTAGTATTTCACAAAAATGCTTCACTGAAACATTATAAAAGCTCTACCCTTAACTGTGAACGATGGATGCTACTTATGCTATTCAATCAATACCAACAAAAAAGAGATGAAATGGCATGTTTGCAGCCAAAACTGCTCACATGCTAAACCTAAATATATACAAAAGAGGAAGGCGAATGGCTCACAACAGTGAAGAGAATTCACATGAAAGTATATGAGAAGTCAAAAAGAATGTAATATACCTGGGCTTTGATCGAGCATCTATATGTTGGTGACTTTTTTCCTCAATATTTTTCTTGACCTATAACAAGAAGAGAATAAAATATAACCAAGAATGCAATTTATTGATAGGATACCTATTAAATCCAAGACCAAACATTTCAAGAGACTACTTACAAGTAGATTCAGCATTAGATATATTAAATTCCAAATAAAGCTTCCTAGTAGATTCAACATTCATTTGCAACTCCAAATTTTCAAATCCATATCTGTTACTATTCTTGACAACTTACTACTCATAGGCTTTTATTATTAACATCACCACATGTATACACTGTCCTATCTTACACTTGCAAATTTCAGTAATTATTCACCTACTATTTTGAGCAATCATGACAAGCATTTAGAGAATTCATACATGACGTGCTAATTATAAAGCAACCCACCTGCTCCATTGTCCAAACAAGATGTCGCTGAAATTTAGTCTTATATGTGATTGGCCCAACCTAAAAAAAAGAAATGCCCATGAAAGGAGGATGCATTAAAAGATTGTATATTGTTAAATCCAACACACAAAAGAGAGCTCTACTTCATACGGAAATTCAGTATTACTGTAGATGCTTTTAATAATTTCTATCTCATCCAAAAAAAAAAAGATTTAAATTAATTAAGAAAAGTTCGATGAATATAACTTGTCACATGTGTATCCCTGATCGTCATTCTATTCATTAGCAAGCATTTCTTAACAATTTACAAGCTAAATGAATAACATCCTTCCTAATTAATGTACATAAGTAGGTGCTCCGTGCTTAGCTATTTGGAGAGACTGCAAACTTACTGCTTGTCCCTTGTATACTTTCTCTATGGCCTCACTTGCAGCACTAGCCTTCAATATAGCGTCACCAGAAGCACTTGATTCAACATCATATCCTGATGCACGCCATCTTGGCAGGCCACCATCTAATACCCAAACTCTGTCATGCCCAAAAACTCGAAACATCCTTTTAACCCATAAACCATGAAGAAAGGTATTAGTTAGAGCTGCATAGCAGAAGACAGAGGTTCCACATTCCAGTGACAGATTAACATGCTTTTTCAAAATATCATCACTTACCACCACACACGAGCTGCACTAAATATTCCTTTTCCATCATAAACAACCAACCCATCTTTATTCTCTATGCCAAGAGCAGAAGCAGCAGCAGCAAAAGCTTCTTCTGATGGCAACATGTGTGGTAGCTGATACCAGTCATATTTATATATTAGATATACTGGAGAAACAAATTGCATTAAAATACAGGGGAGAATTTTTTGGAGACACAATATATGCAGAAAATTATCACACAAAAATTGCAAAGATATCATTTTGCACAGCAAGACCTACAGAGATTTCATTTATAGGGAAAGAAGAGTCAATAAGAACCTTAAAATAAAAGTATATACAACTTCTAAAATGTCTTTTAAAGAAAGACATATAAATAATATGAAGAGAGGCCACTCACATGTGATGTTTGATCTGATATCCCATCTACATCAAAGAAAAGGGCCCCGGGAATGTGAGCAACCTGTTGCAAAGGAGTTTAGCAAGATACGCTAATAGCCAAATGATAAACAGAAGTGAACCGCAAGACAATAAATAAACACAAACAGAAGTATATCCGTTCTATACTAAGTGTCATGAGTTGCTTATAATTTTTAACTATAGAGAATGGGATTGATACAAAAATTATGTTCGGACCTGATACTCTTGAATTGGGTTCCTCTGCTCATCTGGCATGTACCAGGAGGCATCCAATACCTGAATAGATTAGACAGGCTTAGGTACTCACATGGATGATGTAAAGTAATGAACAATATTCGGACAGTACAAAGATGCAAAATTAAGGTCATGTATGCACATCACGTAGAATCAAAGAATTTAGCACATTAAATGAATGATACAAGTTATTTACAATGCCTGTGGCATAGACTGCCCGCAAGAGGGCAATTCAAACTAGCAATAAATGTGAGTACCTTCAAATCAGGCTTCTTAAGATTAGCATAGAGCCAATCTACGGAAACAACAGGATCATCTGTAGATACAGACACTGTTGAATAAGAAGCTCGTGTTCCGATGGAGGAAGAAGCCATGACAAGATTAGCCCAACCAGTTGTCCTTGCTTTTTGAGCAGTATACGCTGGGACAGCTTGTGAAGAAAATGATCTCCTCTGCAGATACATATGCAAAATGAGAAACCAAGGTCAAAGAACAGATACTGCACATACATACAGAAAGAAATAATGTGTTTTGATCACCAAGATAATTTGTCAGAAAAATGGGCCAACAAAGTGAAAAATTAGTATTGCCAAAAAGGTTGTTCTCCTAAATGGTTGCCTGCATAAAATGCTTCTCTTTAATGGCATCAATTTAAATTCTGTTCATCGAAATATCATAAGAACCACAGTTGAAACCTAACTGAACTGAAATAGATAATTGCAAAAGGTTTAATCTTTGAGCCTAACTACAAATTATGGAAAGAATTCGCACATAGAACAATAAGCAATTCCAACGTATATCTAATGAATAATTCATGTGAGAACCGGCAAAAGAAGATATTTTGCATGTTGATGAAACATGCTAGTTTACATCACCATCGATGACAAAATGACATTACCAATTTGGCAATCACTAATTTGTACCACCAAATACATATCCCAATGTCATGCTTAAGTACTATCTCATGTAGGTACCAGCAAAAAGGAACCATGATCGAAACTTCAGGTTCGTATTCCAATTGACGACAAACTGATATCACCAATTTCACAGACACAAAAGCAAAAAGTCAAATTGAAACTGCCGGACGTTGTTCGGCTTTCTGAAGGTTGTATTAACAATATATTCATACAGGGTGGGGCATGCAAAAAGCTAATAACCAGCAGTTATACATTTGTTAATTGCTGTTTAGTTCATACTCAATCATACTTCGAGAACTTAAACAAGGAAAACAAGTCACGCAGCCTAACAGACCAAGAACTCCAAAACAAAAACAAAAACAAAAAAAAACTAGGGAACATCAATCAATTCACAGAATTGAACACGGGAGGAAAAATGAGCACCAGAGCATATTTCCCAATTCACAGATACAGAATCAAGTCCAATAAAAGAGACACACATATATACATAATCCGTACTGAAATTGGAGAATAAAAGGAAACACAGATGAGATTTCATGAAAAGGAAGGGACTTACATTAAAGAAAGAAGTGAGTATTTGGGGCCTCGAAGAATGAATGAGGCGAGGACCCAACAGCATCCTTGTGAGAAGAGAAGATGCCATATCCCTCAACGATCATATAAGAAGCGAGTGGCCTTGGATAGCTGGAAGAGTGAGGTGTCAGCGAATGAAAGCAGCCAAAGGTAGAGAGACTGATGAGTGTGACCGAGATGCTCCTGAGTTGGTATCGTTTTCTGGCGCTGAAGAGGTGGAGAGAGGGATGAAACGCAACAATAGAAAGCGATGTTAGCATTTTGAGTTCAATTTGTGAGTTTACGGAAATTGGGAAACATTGTGTGTAAGTGTTCTCCAGGTAAGTAAAAAAAAAAACAGTAATCAATATATTATGAAAAAAATTGCCAAAATCTCAAACTTCACAAATCTGCATGTTGATTCCTGACACACAATGACAACCTGTTTTTTTGTTACAAAAAAAAAAATTTCAAGTAACCCTACCCTAAAAATATTCCATCCAATGCATTTTGAAAAATTAATGAGGTTAAATAAACTACTTTAAATTAATATACTAGTTTATATGCATTATTAAATTATATATAAATATAAATTAGATAAATTAAATTAAAAATGATGAATATATCAATTTATTTAATTTTTTTAAAATTTCTATCAACAATAAAATCATTTGACTCAACTCGCTTGCTTTGGTGTAAACCAATTTTGGAGTCCATACAAAAAAATTAATATCAGAAAGGTCCCAAGAGATTGTTAATAATAGTTGCTTCACTTATCAATGGTATTCTTTTACTTGTTATTAACAACCTCTTGAGACCTTTTTTATATTAATTTTCTTACGTAAGACTCTACAGTAATTCCCCCTATTTTTTTAAAAAAAACATGTTGGTCAGTTTGTCACATTAAACATACATATGTATGTGTGTACATAATACAAATTCACAGTTTAGTTCATGAAAGTTTACTCTGTTTTGATTTTCTGGTCGGATACTATGTTTTGATTATTTTCTTAAAATTCTACTATATTTTAACTTAATTTGTGGCATAAATTTTCAAAATTAAATGTTTCTTTTTTTTTAAATCAAAGTTAATTTTTATCGTGAAATATTTATTCACAATAAGCTAGATTTTATAGGTAGATTATGATTCATGGCTTATTTGAATAAAAAGAATGAAAACATAATGCATTGTAATCAATTGGTGTTTGTATTTATTGGCAAAAAAATTGCGTATGTATTTATAATTGAAAAAGTTTTTTCTTCAATTGTTTTCCAAGTAAAAATTAACAAGAGCTTCACTAATCATCTGGCTGGTCGAATCAGTAAAGAACAAAGTGATAGATTGTAGCAATCATGATCATCATCATCCAGTCCAACATATCAGAAAAGGCCAGGTTAAGGTATAACCAAAAACAGCAGATCGTAGCAATTGAAGTTGATCTGAATTGCACATAGATGTCAATGACCTTATAGTTAAGGGGCATGAAAGCTCATTTGTAAGCAAGAAGTTGTTGGTTCAATCCCATTTATAATTTTAGAAAATTAGTACAGAAAGCTGAAAAAGGAATCCCCATCAGGCTGTTGCTCCAATTCACTAAAGAAGCAACATCCTTCCTCCGAGATCAAGGTATATATATACAGGTTATACTTCAACAACTTGATTTATAGTTCACACTATAATATCATAAATAAATCCATGTAAGGTGCAAGGTCTATATACAAGGGGACAAGATCCCTGTCAGAAGTGGGGGGGGGGGGGAATTACAAAACGAGAAAGAATGAGAATTATAAAGAAAAACAGGGAATTAGTTTCCCAAACTTCACCAGACTGAGTATTTATCAATGGATATCACTATGCATGCGAATGATTTGAACTTGCCTACTGCTTAGCCGTGTAGTAGCAGGCACTAATATCTGATAAGCCATTGATGACGACATAACAAATGGTGATAACCAATATCACAGCAAACAAAAATCAGATCAGAAGAAAAATAACGAACAATTTCCCTTATTTCCAAAAATATAAAAGAGAAAAAAAGATAAGCGACTTGGAGATGAAAGGTGTTATATAGATAAAGGAAACGACATCTATTACACTTGCTCAATTAGGATTTCAATCTTGAAACCCGAATCACCCGATGCTAGCTCTTCTACATATTAACCGCAAAACAGAAGAATTTATACCCACCAGAGAGCAAAATTCACCACAAGATAAGAGAGCAAGAAAAGTCACAAGATCCCTAATAACCTCAACACGTACAACGAAATCAAGACGTGTTCATGATCTAAATTCAAGCTCCAAATTATGAACAAGCATATGGGAGGGACTCAAAATGGAAATCCTACACGCACACACTTCCTTGACGATTCTGCTAATCTCTTCACTTCTTTTGCCTTCATATAGAACTCCAATAACTCATTGGCCACTTCCTTACTGTGGCATTCAATGAATGCCTTTATGAACCTCTTTTCTTTCATCCTCAGGCAACTAACCACTGAAAGTTGTGGACATTTTGACTTACAATTCATGTCTTCAATCTTTCTCATCAGGAGAAACCGTGGTTTCATTTTGGTATCAAGGTTTAAATACAAGAGATGTGGATTATTAAGAACTACTTTGGCTTCTAAATTAATCGTGCTCAATACGAACGTCATATTCCTCTGAACCTTCTCAATTGACAATGTCAAGACAAAAGGAGACCGCCCAATAAACTCAAATATCTCTTCATCAGAGAAACCAAATTTGGCAAAATTTGCTATCTTCTCACGAATTGTTTTCAGACGAGATATACCAATTATTGATACAACAAATTTATACCTCTTTGAATCCGGCGATAGCCCAGTCTTGCGTATATATTCCAGCTTCTCCTCATTAAAAGAAGTCCTTGAAATGAGTGTAGGCCGGGAACAGATCATGAGAAGAAAGTCATCTTTGCTCACACCCAACTCTTCATATTGTGCAAGAACAGGATTAACGGTTTTGTTAAAATCATAGATTAAGAGTGAAGGGTTCGTCACAAGGGCCCTCTTAAGCAATGCCTTGGACTCAAACAAGGAACTAAGATATGCAAGCCTCTCGTCTAAATAGTGATTTACCCGAGAACTAAGAAACCTAGGCCTACAATTGATTATCCTCACCAGCTCAGGTGCCTCTAGCCCGTAGTGACTTAGCTGAGCAAGCTTCGCCTGAAGCAGAGCAGCGTCGGAGTTGCGCAAATATGGGTTACGTTTCAAAATTTTCGCCAAATCATCATCGCTACAACCCCATTCCCTGAAAACCTGAATAGCATCCGTTGATTGATCTGTAGTGTTGTTAGCTTCCTCTTTAACTTGGGTTGGACATTTGGTCGAACAAGTGGCAGAAGTGAACACTTGCGAATGTTTTGCCGCCGGAAAAAGCAGAAAACGACGTGAGACAGTTGATAGAAGACGGAGCATGAGTTACGTTTAATTCCAATTCATATAAACCTCATCTCAGTATTTCCAATCAGAAATTTTGAAGACCTGGGACTCAAATGGACAATGGCAAAATCAGATTACATTGAGTAGTATTTCATCAAGTACAATGACAAACCATATTGACTGTTCCTTCCGACAAGATTTGGAAACGAACCCATGATTAGTGCAAAGATAAAGAAACTTGAGGATAGAGAAGAAAGCGTAGTAGCAGAACCAGCAATGGCAACAAGAGAGGACGGTCGGGGCCGTACAGGTTTATCAACCACCCGAGTCAGGCGATTGACGCTGTGGCTAGAGCGCCAGGCTCAAAACAGGTAATGAAAATAGGATAAAATAAAATATTAATATTTAAAAAAAAAAAAGTTAAGTTAGGTTTTGGTAGTAATTAAGTTTTAATTTTCTAAAATTTAGGGCAAAAATTATAAATTTAAAACACAAAATAGATTATGATCAAAATAAACCCCTATCTAGTTGTTAACTTAGGAATGGTTGGGAGCATTACTTTAAAAACCATTTTCATTTCTTAATGTTATTTATTCCAAGTTGAGAGCTGATATATTATAAAATCTTCATTGAATTCATGGTTCCTTTTTTTTTTTTGTAAATTATGATATAGTTAGAATATTGTAATTAAAATTGAACTATTATCTATTTGAAATGTATACAAGTTTCAGTTTGTTAACACTCACAACAACTTATATATATCTACACACACACAGACAACTTCAGCCAGTATGTTTCAGTTGATGTTTAATACTAATGTGATTATATTTTTTTTCCTTATTTCACGAAAAAGTATGTACGTACGATCATAATAACAATAGTTTGATATATTCATACGAAATTTAAACTCAATCATTGTTGTATTGTCTGGACACTTTCATCAGGACCGATGCTTGTTTTTATCCTGCTTCAATTTTAGGCATGACTGTTGACTTTGTTAGAGGCTGGCACTCGGCTCTGGTATGCATCAAAAGATGAGGGCTTATGCATCCTGGAAGGAACTTCACCCCAACTTTGAAGAAACTGGAAACATGAAGAAGCTAAACATTCAACTTGGCTGAACTTTATTAAGCTCCTTGGTATGGTAACAATGGGACAAAGAAGACAAGACCCTGAAGGCAAGCCCGAGCTTGAAACAAAGTTTCATCAATTACTGCTTCCGAAAATGACTTGAATTCCATGACCATAGGTGATGTCTGATGCAGATGGCGACAATGCAAGACGAATGATGGAGAAAGCAAATCAGTTCATCAATTGCAGCTTTAATTGAGGGTTTTGATCAGGGATCAAAGTAAGACTGTAATAGCTTGCTAGCGAAACAGATCCAGTAAAGTTTACAATATTGAATTGCACAATTGACACTGCTAGAATCATAGCATATGTCAATCTGAAGAGGGGGAAATAACAATCAGCAACATTCCATACTTCCAAAGCAATTGATGAAAAACATAAGAGACATTAAAAATGAAGTTCCTTGTGTTAGAAGAAAGGTCTACCCAATCGACCCAAAAATTCAAATGCCTATCTACGAGGCATTCAACAGAATTTTCTGGCTTCTTATCTTATAACTTCATCGTTCAGATTTACCATGGATCAACATATTACGGAACAATTCCAAGTTTGTTCATTTAGAATTTCGTCAAGTTCAAGTGTGGTCAGTGTCCTCTATATTCTACCATTTCCCCCAACTTGAAGCCCAATATGTCCTTTCTTTATCCTATAATATCCTGAACGCCAAATCACCATTAAGCATCAGAAATACGAAAAAAAATTCCAGACTGCCAGATGAAACACAAAACTGAGACTCCTGTTTCTAAGAAAACCCAATCTATGTTGAACCAGTGAAACAAGCATGAGATATCTGTTGTGATCTCAATTCAAGCGGCAATATTATGACAAAACATATGAGAGGGGTTCAGAATGGAAAACCTTTTTGAACAAACCTCTTTCTCAACCCTGCTAATCTCTTAAATTCTTTTGCTTCCCTATAGAACTCCATTAACTCATCGGCAACTTTCTTAGGCTGGCTTTCAATGAAAAACTGTACAAACCTCTTCTCGCTCATCCTCACAGCACGAAGTATTGAGCGCTGTGTAAATTCTAACTTACCATCCATGTCCTGTAACTTCCTTATTAGGAGAACTCGTGGCTTCAACACTGTATCCAGGTTTATGAGCAGGACACGAGGGATTTCAAGAACCGTTTCAGCATCAAACTTCATCGTGGTCAATATGAACGTCATATTCCTCTGGACCTTTTCGATTGATAGTGTCAAGACAAGAGGAGACCTACTAATAAGATCAAATATCTCATCATCAGAGAACCCAAAGTTGGCAAAATTTGCTAACTTCTCACGAATTGTTTCCACACGAGAGACCCCAATTATTGCAACCACGTATTTATACAACTTGGAATTCTGGGAAAGTCCTGTCTTGCGTATATATTCAAGCTTCTCCTCATCAAATGAAGTCCTTAGAATAATTGTGGGCCGGGTACAGATCAAGGCAAGAAAATCTTCTTTGCTTACACCCAATTCTTGATATTGTGCAAGAGCAGGTTTAATGGTTTTGTTAAAATCATAGATCAGGAGTGAAGGGTTAGTCACGACGGCTCTCTTAAGCAGTTCCTTCGACTCAAACAAGGAATCAAGATATGGAAACCTCTCATCAAAACAACGATGAACCCCACGACTGAGAAGAAACCTAGGCCTACAGTTGATTATCCTCACCAAGTCAGGTGCTTTTAGCCCCAAGCGACTAAGAACAGAGAGATTGGATTGAAGCAGGGTAACATCAGCTTTGCGCAATTGTGGGTTACGTTCAAAAATTCTGGCCAAATCATCATAATCACAACCCCATTTCCTGAAAACTTGAACTGAGTCAATTGATTGAGCTGTAGTGTCTTCATCTACTACCTCTTTGACTTGGGCTAGGCATTTTGTCGAACAGGTGGCGGAAGCAATAAATGCTTGGAATGATTTTGCAGCAATGCCTCTACAGGAAGGCTGAGAAAGACGTGAGACAGTTAATAGAAGCCGAATCATGAGAGCGCGAACTCCTTCAGATTCATATCACGCTACTAATCTCAGCATTGTCAAAGCTAAATCCAGAAGAAGGGGACTAGGATGCCAGTGG
>QFDD01120583.1:0-10860 GCA_006871305.1 Vachellia collinsii
ACCGGGGTTAGGCCGATCGGAGCACAGGGAAGCTTCCTGGGTGGCGTGTGTCGCAATATTGGAACCTGGACAGATCGTTCCTACTCTCTTTCTCTCTTTATGTACTGTATACTCTCTCCCTCTTTCTCCAGAAAGTCAGAAAGCAATTCTGGAACCCTAGAATCTAAGAGGCTCTGATACCATGAAGACAAATAATGTCTTAATCTTATTTCTATCATTTACAGAAGAAGATTACACCCAATATATAGAGTATACTAGTTAGGTAAACCATACATGAGTGGCAGAAAACAAGGAGAAGTGGCAGAAAACAAGGAGACAATATTCCTTAATACCTTATCCCATGTTTTCTGCCACTTATTCCTCTAATTACATAGCAACAATAACCAAGTTTGGCCATTTAGTAGTTGATTGGTATGACCCCAATCTTCCTGAAAAGATCTTGCTCCAAATTCATTACTCAACTGGTCCTACCCAATTAGTCCACTAATGTGCCTCTCCTAGCTCCCAAACTTAATTTTTTATTTGTTTTGTAGAAGAAAGCTTTATAAGTTCCTAGATCTCAACCAAAGGTTAGATTTGTTGTCATTAACAAAACCATAGAACATGAAGCAATGCTTCCAAATTTGTGACTTGGTGTGAGATGTTTCAGAAGTTGTATTTGCCAAATGTGCTATATGCTTTCCATTATTGCATTTTCTCATTAAATGCTAATATTATAAGTGAAAGTCAGTTCTTAAGAAAGAGATGTGATAGGTAGCTGAAGTATTCCTTGATAATAAGCCACTAAATAATCTACTTTGATTGGTTTTAAGTTTATATGTTGAAATTTTATACATCCATTATAAGTATAAAGTTTCATAAGAGTTAATCGTTTTCTAAATAAGTTGGCTTTGCAAGCCATTGTAATTTCACAATTTTGTTTTGGCAGAAATAACTTTCGCTTGGATGAATCCTATAATGAAGCTGGGATATCAAAGACCACTTACTGAGAAAGATGTATGGAAATTAGATACTTGGGATCGGACTGAGACTTTGAACAGAAAGTATGCTTTTGCTTCTCTTCAAATTGATTTCTATTTCATTTTCTTTATGCATCTTAATTGGAAGTTGTGCTTTTTGCTTTTGTAGGTTCCAAAGATGTTGGAATAAAGAATCTCAAAAGTCCAAACCATGGCTATTAAGAGCATTGAATAGTAGCCTTGGAGGAAGGTATGCCAAGGATTTGTAGATCATGGTATCCTTTTTAATTTTCTTTCATATCAGAGTATTTGATTAAAGAAAAGAAAATTGTAGAAACAGATGAGAAATGCGCCTCTTGTAACATTATTCTATAATAAATCTTGATACAATATGCCCTGATCTAGACAGAGGACTGAAGCTAACCCTAGGATCCTAGATTCTAATATCTTAGATTTAGCATCTAAGATATAAGACACAATAAAATTCTAAAATAGTTTTCTAATATAAGATCCTAACGTAAGATTAACATCTATATCTGTTCCTGGAATATGCATCATTGATAAAATATAAAAATTTAAATATTAATTTAATAAGGTCTTCTACACTCCCCCTCAAGGTGGGAAGTAGAATGCTTTGACAGTTGATTGCCTTCTCAATTAAAACAAGCAGACCTTTTTTAAAAAATTGGATACAATTCGGTAATTACAAAATAGAGCAGGTACAATTTGTTTTGGCCCCAGATAGTCAATGATTGCTGTTCATGTTTTGTTAATCTTTGATATCTTGCCTGCATTTTTGTCCATGGTGAATGGCATATGAATTCAAGAACCACATGATGAGTTTTTCTTCTGGGTCCAACTAAAATAGAAATACATTCTTATTTGAGGGTAATTTATATGTTGTTATATATTAAATTTTATCATGTTTTTGGTAAATAGCATTGTGTTGGGATGGTTTTTATCACTTGGTTATTGAACTCTGAATAGCATAATTTCAGAGGGAAATTGAACTCTGAATCTCTGGAGTATCCAGCTAATTTATGTCAATAAAAGTGCTTGTCCTCTACTATAAATGAGTCGGTCATTATTTATTAATGATGCATTTACCTCATGTTTATGAGATTTGCCACTCATTTAATTTTTTCTTTTTGTAGGTTTTGGTGGGGAGGCTTTTGGAAGGTAATAGTGTGTGTGTGTGTGTGTGTGTGTTTGCTATAATTGTGTCATGAGGCCACCATTTGATCTTTTGATTGGATGGACTGATACATTTTCCAAGTGAAGTTAGAGTTCAAACATGGAAAGCAAAATAAGATTCATGGAAAATTTATTTCTTTGAAAACGTTCCTCTGACATAAGTTGTACTACTATTGACAACTTGTAGATTGGCAATGACGTTTCCCAATTCATGGGGCCTCTTATATTGAATCAGCTGCTACAGGTTAGTTGCGTTCTTAATCCATCAGTAATTGGATTCTTGATCCTTTTTTTTTCCCAGGTTGACTTTTCATTGGCCCCCATTTGGTTTGCATGTGACATCCTCATGCTCGTTCAAATTTTCAGCAGGGTTAAATATTAATTAATATCCATTTGAAGAAGCTTGTAGGATAATACATAGGGTTTTGTAGTTCAAGCTGCAACATCTAATGTAAAGAGTGACAATAGAAATGCACAGGCTAGACTGTTCCCCCCTTCCCCTTGGTCTTCCCAAATAATATTATGCATTTTGTTCCCTTGACTTCTCTTAAAAATGAGAAGAGAAGCCAACACTAATTCTGGTTATTTTGCCTTTTAACATTCTTTCAGTATATAGAGCTTCTTCAGAATTATTTTTTATTTTAGTAAATGATGATTGCTTTTGCTTATTCAGCTTTATGATGATCTGCATGTGAAGTTTGGAAATGTATGGTTTATCGAACTAACAATTTTTAAAATGTTTTACCGGATTTGTCCTATGAATTAATAACTGCAGTCTATGCAAAGAGGTGACCCGGCGTGGATTGGCTATGTGTATGCCTTCTCAATATTTGTTGGAGTGGTACGATATTACATCTCTTACTAAGTTCTTCAAATCTGATTTGAGTCGAGGCCTTGATTTGGATGTTATCAACTTGAAACCTGTTAAGAATGATATTTTTATTTATTTTAATTAATGATTTTTAATTTTTTATAATATGCTTATCCATATAGGGTTTCTTGAATGTTTGGTTTAATTATGATAGATTTATCCTATTTTGATTTTAGGTATTTTGTTGAAATATGCTTTTTCCTAAAGTTGGTTACTTGATTTAGATCTTCATCTCTTAAGATTAGTTAACGTAACATTGCTTTCATTTATTTGCTTAATAAAAACAAGGATGATTAAACTGACTTAGTGCATGGTCATTGCCTTCATGGTTTTTGTTGGTGGTTAAACCTAATTTGGAGAAGCTATGGTTATCCAGATCAAGGAAGGCTAAAGCTCGATGTAGGGGCATGTGGATCTTTCGATGGACTTCTGATTTGGTTCTGGTTGTTGTTACTATTTTGGATAAGTTTAGATTGCCTGAGGCAGCACCTATTATATGGGAACATGGAAAGATTAACATTTGAAAGGTGGAATAAAACCACCTTACATTATGTGTTTTCTATTGGTTAGACTTTGGGCTTTTGAAAAGATTAGTCCCCATGGATTTGATGCCTACAATTTCATGGCATTGAGAGTAAAAAAGTCTGTTTTTTAGGTGAATAGAAAATTCTTGTTGATTCAAAAGAATAATGCCTTAATTAGAGATTTTGTCATTTATAAGGATAACCTCAAGTTGAACAAAAGGAATTGCGATACCAACCAACAATCTTGAGTGGGGAGATATGATCTGGAATTTCTTTAAATAATAAATAGGGGATTCCAACAAGTTTTGTTTTATCTACAAATGTGTGTTTGGAATATTTTAGTTGTAATTTATGCTTGGTAAGTAAAGAAACTATGATGTTGTCCATGTGAGTGCATGTGGGTGATTTTCTTCTCACCTTAGACATGTTAGTGAAAGACTCTAATACTTCAAAAAAGTTGTGAATTCTTGCTTTCTTTCTATATTTCCTTGGTTTTTCTCGTCCCTTATTTTTAAACTACACTAAATCAGCCGGTACTTATTGTATTGATATGGAGGTCAAGATTTGTTGAAGATACTAATTACTAGGAAATTGCTTTCTATTTTGATGTCATTGGTTATATTCTACTTTATCTTATAATGTTATTGGGCCTGAGTTATGATTGAGATCTCTAAATTTCTTTTCGGCAGGTTTTCGGAGTCTTATGTGAAGCTCAATATTTTCAGAACGTCATGCGAGTTGGTTTTCGGTTGAGATCAACTTTGGTAATTCCATTCGTTTAGTTTAAGTAAACTTTTCTTTCTGTTCCCCCCCCCCCCCCAAAAAAAAAAAAAAAAAAGGTTTGTCTGCATTGAAACTTTGAGAAATCAAGTTTTGTGACTTCAGTGTTAAATTAAAGAAGTTATATATGTATGGATAAACACTCATGCACACAATCACAGGATATATATATATAGACATAGGAGATCACGTGTGGCAAGTTTGCCATTCACAAAATAAATAAATAAATAAAAAGCTACATAAATTCTGAAACACGATAGATTGAAAAGAAAATTAGTGCCCTAACATATCAATGACATGCTTCGCATAAAACATGCTGTTAATGATCATCTAATGGACCCTTAGCTACTGGGCTCTTTTCTATTGGGCCAAGGCTAGGTCATGTGGAGTGTGCGCTATGACTGGGGAGTGTGTGTGTAGAGAGAGAGGGAAGGAAGGTAGAATGTGCAGTTTATATTTGTGAGAGAGAGA
This sequence comes from Vachellia collinsii, assembly GCA_006871305.1. Classification (NCBI taxonomy): domain Eukaryota; kingdom Viridiplantae; phylum Streptophyta; class Magnoliopsida; order Fabales; family Fabaceae; genus Vachellia; species Vachellia collinsii. The sequence goes on from QFDD01120583.1 coordinate 4,800, forward strand.
CTCTAGCCGCTTGAATGATAGGGAAAACTGTGTGTGTGTGAGTTTACAATTGAGCAGTAGTATGGCAGATCAAGTATTTTATTATGGAACAAGCGAAGATGCAAATTGTTCCCTAGTTGAAGAGAAAAGAGCAGGAGTTAAAGAAGATACATATTAAGCCATAGAACAGTTTTTTTGGTCATGATACAGTTTACTACGACAGAGAATTGTTTCATACCAACTACCGGAGAAAATGGGATCAAGTGCTGCAACATTGATAAAATTGCAGCTCTTAACCATGAAAGTTTTGGTATGATTCTTCTTGTTTATGGTTCAAATAGTATTAAGCATAGGCTTGAATTTAGCTATTATTAGCTGAATCAAATTTGAATGCTAGATATATATTCTCTAGCTTGAGGGGGAGTGTTAGAAATCAAATTTGAATTTTTAATACTTAGTGCTCTCCTTATTTTTCTCTCTTTGTTTTACTCTTCTTGTTTTCCTCTCCTTGTTCCTCTCCTTGTTTTACTTCTTGTATTGCTCTCCTTGTTTGAGTGAGGCTACTATATATTGCACTCACATTTCTCATATATGTTATTAATAGAAAATGAGTACAATATATAGTAGGCTCACTCAAACAAGGAGAGCAATACAAGGAGTAAAACAAGGAGAGGAAAACAAGGAGAGTAAAACAAGGAGAGGAAAACAAGGAGAGCACTAAGTATTAAAAATTCAAATTTGATTTCTAACACTCCCCCTTAAGCTGGAGAATATATATCTAGCATTCCCAGCTTGCTTCGAAGTCCTTCAAATTTGACTCGAGGAAGAGGCTTGGTCATGATGTTTGCAACTTGGTTTGCTGAACGAACATAATCCAACTTGATAATTCCACCTTCAACTTTCTCTTTAATGAAATGCCTATCAATTTCAACATGTTTTGTTCGATCATGATAGACTGGATTCTTGGTCATTTCAATGCTAGCTTTGTTGTCACACCAAAGGTCTAGGTGGCCTTCATATGGAATTCTCAACTCCGTTAAAAGTCTGATGAACCATATTCCTTCACATACCCCAAGAGCTACAGCTCTTAATTCAGCTTCCGCACTACTTCTTGATACCACTGTTTGCTTCTTGCTTCGTCAGGTGACAAGGTTGTCCCAAACAAATGTGCAATAACCTGTTATTGATCTTCGGTTATCCACAGATCTAGCATAGTCTGCATCAGTATAGATCTCGATGTTTCTGGCACTTCCCCTTTCAAAATAAATTCCTTTTCCGGGATTGAGTTTGAGATAGCTTAGGATTCTGTATACAGCTGTCATATGTTCCTCCTGAGGTTGGTGCATGAATTGGCTCACAACTCCGACTGCATAGCTGATATCTGGTCGAGTGTGAGTTAGGTATATCAACTTGCCTACAAGTTTTCTATACCTCTTAGAATCTATAGGTACTCCTTCCTCTTTGACTTCAAGGTTGCACGAGTCTTCCATTGGAGTTTCATCTGGTTTCACTTCTAGCATCCCGGTTTCTTGAAGTAAGTCAAGAGTATACTTTCGTTGTGACACATTGATCCCTTTTCTGGTTCTCGCGACTTCCATCCCGAGGAAATACCTCATTTGTCCTAGATCCTTGACCTGAAATTCTTTTGATAAGGCCTTCTTGAGTTGGGTGATAGATCTCTCATCATTTCCAGTTATGACAATATCGTCTACATACACGATCAGAATAGTAATCTTGCCCTCATCATGGTTAACAAATAGCGTATGATCGGCTTGCCTTTGAATATAGCCAAATTTCTTGACTGCTTTAGCAAACCTATCAAACCATGCTCGTGGAGATTGTTTTAGGCCATATAGAGATTTGTTGAGTTTGCAAACTGAGCTTTGAGGAGCTATTACTCCATCTGGGACCTCCATGTATACTTCCTCTTCTAAATCTCCATTAAGAAAGGCATTCTTCACATCCAACTGATGTAGAGACCAATCAAGGTTGGCAGCTATAGACAGAAGGACTTTGATGGTGTTAAACTTTGCAACAGGTGCAAAAGTTTCTTGATAATCAATTCCGTATGTCTGAGTATATCCTTTAGCAATCAGCTTTGCTTTATATTTATTTATACTTCCATCAAGATTAAACTTTGGAGTGAAGATCCATCTACATCCAACTGGTTTCTTGCCCTTAGGGAGAGTGGTGATCTCCCATGTTTTGTTCTCCTTCAAGGCCCACAACTCTTTTTCCGCTGCTATTTTCCAGTTAGGATCAGTCATAGCTTGTTGAAATGTATCTGGTACTCTGATTTGTGCACTATTTACAACAAAACTCTGCATTCTAGCAGATAAATTGCCATATGAGACAAATCTTTGAATAGGATGCTGAGTACATGATCTTACCCCCTTTCTGAGTGCAATAGGCCAGCCTAGTTCCTCAGGATCTGACGTCGGGTTAGAGTCATGGTGCTGCCTTGGAACGTTCGGGACTCCATTGTTGCTCTCTACCTCATGATCCTGTGGTGTCATCTCAATGGGACTTAATTGTCCAGTCACCCCAGTGTCAATCTCAGCATTGGTTTCCACAGTTCGGGTTGTGTTTGGAGAAGTTGGGACAGTTGGTTCAGGTTGATTTGGAGAAGTTGGGATTGTAGGGTCAAGCTGATTTGGTGGTTCAGGTTCTATGAGATTCTCAGGTTGGTTTGTTAGGTCAGGTTCCCAAATTAGCCATTCTACACTATTGTTGTTCTCCCCCTGAATGGGCAATTTGGAATAGTAGGCATCATCCTCATAAAAAACAGTATCCCTGGAGACTATAAGCTTTCGAGTGGTGGGACAATAGCATTTGTAGCCTTTTTGGGTAGAAGAGTATCCTAAGAAGATACATTTATCAGCTCGAGCACTCAGTTTTCCTCCACTGTGGTTATACACAAAGACCACACATCCAAACACTTTCTTAGGTATGGTGGATAGGAGGGGAGTGTTTGAATATGTTTCAAGTAGGCATTGACTAGGATTGCTAAAGTTGAGGATTTTAGATGGCATCCTATTGATGAGGTAAGCTGCAGTTAATACAGCATCGCCCCAAAATACATTGGGAACATTTCACTCTATCATAAGGGCCCAGGTTACTTCCAGTAAATGTCTATTTTTCCTCTCGGCAACTCCATTTTGTTGGGGTGTGTAAACACAGGAGGTTTGATGGTGAATTCTTTGCTGATCAAGGAACTCTTTAAAGGATCGACTCAAATATTCTTTTGCATTGTCACTCCTTAACACTTTAATAGAGGTGTGGAATTGGGTTTTGATAAAGGAATGAAATTTTTGAAATATTTGCAGCACTTCAGATTTTTCTTTCATTAAATATACCCATGTAATACGTGTATGATCATCAATGAAAGAAACAAACCACCTTTCTTGGTTCAAAGTTTTCACCTTTGCATATATCACTATGAATTAAGGTAAAAGGTGCGGTAGGTTTATAGTTCTGTTGGGAGTAAGAAGACCGGGTTTGCTTGGCCAATTGACAGGTTTCACAATGAAAAGGAATGGAATCTTTATTGAATAGGTTAGGAAACACATGCTTCATATAATGAAAACTGGGGTGGCCGAACCTATAATGCCACGATCGTACATCTTTACTATGAGAGTTGGAGCTAACCAATGCCTTCCTTGCTCCATTTTTCTTGGTACTTGAAATTTCAAGATAATAGAGTCCGTTCCATTCCTTAGCAGCGATCCCAATCTTCCTCTCCGATGTCAAATCCTGAAAGACACAACTTTTCGAGTTAAACATGACCGAACAGTTGTGATTGGCAGCAAGCTTACTCACAGAAATTAAATTGCATGTAAGGGCAGGCACAAATAAGACATTGTGAATTTCAAAGTATTTAGATAATACTACAGTGCCAATGCCTTCAACCTTTGTATATAATCCATTAGCCACTTTTACTCTGAGATTCTCAGGGCAATATTTGATACCCTTAAATAAAGATTTGTTACCAGACATGTGATCTGTTGCTCCAGAATCAACTATCCAGGTGGCTGCACTAGTCATCTTTGCATTAAGAGCTATAATAGAGTTACCTGATTGCACCAAATTCACATTGGGGTTAGGTTTCAATTTATTCTGTTTGTTGAGGATCCTTTGCAGGATTTGCAATTCTTCCTTGCTCAAATGTTCTCCCTCCTCCTTATTTTCTTTAGTTGAGGCGTGATGGCTTTTCCCATCTTGTCGAGGATTCTGCCTGCCATTGGAAGGTCTCCTATGCAATTTCCAGTACTCATCTCTAGTATGGCCTTTCTTGTTGCAGTGATTGCACCACTTGTTTCTTTTCTTCTCATGGTGTTCATAAGAAGGAGGACCTCTTGCAGTGAGAGCTGAACCCTCCCCAAGTGGTTGAGAGCCTTGAGTGAGTTGTCTTCGGCTCTCCTCAAATTTCACTATGTTGAAGACTTCAAACAAAGAGGGCAATGGTTTCAACCCCATGATTCGGCCCCTTACCTCCTCAAAGGCATCCGTAAGGCCCAACAGAAAATCAATCGTTCGGTCCTTCTCTACCAATTGCCTAAAATATTGAGCATCATCAACATCTTTCCATGGGTGAATTTCAAAGAGATCAAGTTGCTGCCATATGCGCATCAGAGTACTGTAATATTGAGTTACAGTAGAGTTGCCTTGCTTCAAATCTCTTAGTTGCCTTTTTAGTTGAATTAAGGCTGCAGTATTGTTAAATGTGGAATACGTGCGTTTTGCTGCATCCCATATTTCTTTTGCTGTCCTGGCAAGCAAATAACCTTCATTAATCTCAAGTGTCATAGAGTTACATAACCAAGTCATTACCTGATTATTTTCTGCAAACCATGTATCAAAGTTTGCATCAGTAGGAAGAGGTTGGGGTGCCCGACCATTAATATATTTCTCCTTCCTTCTTCCTCGCAGATACATTAACACACTTTGTGACCACTGTAGATAGTTACTGCCATTGAGCTTGTGGTTAATAACCATTGATTGAGTCTCTCCAGCATATGCTACTTCTTGGGCCATCTCAGGTTTGGTTGAAGAAGAGGAGTCATTTGAGTGAGTTTCAAGCCCTATATCACTCACTAGAGCCATAGGATTTACACCCATATTTGCTATGCGTCTTGGAACAGATCCATAAAATTGAGGAAAGTCAGCTGAATTCATCTTCTGAACTGTAGCAGGGGCGGCGCGTGAGGAGGCGACGGTGCGTGGCTTTCACGCGCAGGGAGCTGTGTCGGCGCGTGTGTCTCACGCGCGGTTCAGATCGACGTCGGGTTCTGGGAAATGATCGATCGGCGGTGTCTGAGGTGTCTGGTCGGGGTGGTGTCGTCAACAGACGTTCGGTTTGGGAGATCAAGGACCGCCTCTCTCCCTCTTTCGGACGTGCGCTCGTGTGCTCACTGTTTCGCTCTCACTCTCTCACAGTTCACACCAACAGAGGTTGCTGAGGAAGCCGTCCTCGCTTATGACAAGGCCGCGTACAAGCTCAGAGGTGACTTCACCGTGGAGACATGAGCTTGTATCCCAGCAGTCACGTGCGTTGGCAGCGAGTTCGGGGAGTACAAGACACTCCACTCCTCTGTTGATGCTAAGCTTCAGGCCATCTGTGAAGTTAGGGATGAGTCACTGAGTTCATATTGAACCCATAGTGCTCTGATACCATATTAGCTGAATCACTCACATTTCTCATATATGTTATTGATAGAAAATGAGTACAATATATAGTAGGCTCACTCAAACAAGGAGAGCAATACAAGGAGTAAAACAAGGAGAGGAAAACAAGGAGAGTAAAACAAGGAGAGGAAAACAAGGAGAGCACTAAGTATTAAAAATTCAAATTTGATTTCTAACAGTTATAATGAGCAGATTGTTAATGGTGAGATCTTAGCGAGTGTTGGTTCCCAGCATGGGCAGCCATATCTACTTTTTGCGAGACATTCTTCAAGCTTGCAAAAGAAGCTGAGCTTTTTTTTTGGGGGGGGGGATGCTTGATTCTAATTTTCTCCTCGAGGACAGGGTAAAGCTTGGAGAGCCGAGTGGTAGGTCATGTGTGGAGTGTGTGCTGTTAGTC
>QFDD01120590.1:0-14307 GCA_006871305.1 Vachellia collinsii
ACTGAACCGGTCGAGGCAGTGAGTCAAGGGTTAATGGGTCAGATCGGGGTCAAACCGGGGTCAGACCGGCCTATTAAAATAATGACATTTAATTGACAATATTAAAATATAATACTTTTAATAATGTTTAATTTCAAAATATTCATCTTTATTAGTTAAAATCTTTTAGTCACTGTAATTAATAACAATTCATAATAAAAAATCATTAAAATTCATTCATCAATCATAAAAATCTAAGAATTTATCATAAAAAAATCATGTTTGTAGTAAAAAAAAAAGGAAAAGAAGAAATATCATCTAGTTCTTCCCTTTGTCACTAAATATTAATAAAAACAGTAAATAAAAAAAAGAAAAATTGCATTAAGGTCCCATACAAGAAAATTAATATAAGAAAGGTTTTAAAGATTGCTACTGATAACACATTCACTTGTCAATGATACTTTTTTACTTATTATTAAAAACCTTTTGAGACATTTCTAATATTAATTTTTTTGCGTGGGACCTTAATGTAATTTTTCAGGAAAAAAAAAGAAGCAAAGGAAGCATATAAATTTTTTTAAAAAAAAAGCACAAAAATCATATTTTAAAAAGTTTAAAAAAAAAAAAACTGACCCGGCCAACCCGGTCCCCGGTCCAAACCTCACCCGGACCGGACCACCGGCCGATTCGCCGGTTTCCGGTCCGAACGTATCGGTCTGGTCCGGTTTTTCATACCATGGTAAATACAGTTACAATTTGTTGGGCAAGAAGGAAAAAAAATGCAGTTACAGTTAGAGAAATGATTAATGAAAGCCTTTGTATGTATGCATGTATGTATGAACCCGAGCATGGGAGATGTGGAATCTAGAGCGAGCATCAACTTCATTAACACAATTAGCATATCGTACAAATCAAAACAAACAGCTATTCATTAACACAATTAGCATCTCGTACAAATCAAAACAAACAGCTATTCAAAGTGTTCTTCAAGGTCGCCAAGCTCAAAAAAGTGCTTCACCAGAGCATCCAACTGTTTCCGGGAGCTTCCTTCTGCCTCCACCGCAGCTAAAGCCGCTTTCTTCAGCTCTTTCGCTCGTACCCTCTCCCTGCTATTCTCCTCCAACGACCTCTTTATCACCTCACTCACCTCCGCCGACGACGGCACATTTTCGGTCACCCCCTCGGCGGCTCGAAGTCCGGCGCCCAGTTCATCCACTATCAGCTTCGCATTCGTGTATTGGTCTGCACCCATCGGCCACGTCACCATCACCACTCCGGCCACTAGCCCTTCCAGCACCGAGTTCCACCCACAGTGAGTCAGGAACGAACCCACTGCTCTGTGACCCAATATGGCCAGCTGTGGCGACCACCCTTTGATGACCAAACCCCTTCCTCTCACTCGCTCCTCGAACGCCTCCGGGATGACACCGGCATCTTGCCCCACGTGTCGCTCGTCAGGGCCCCTCACGGACAGAATGAAGCGGACCCCACTCACCTCCAATGAGGTGGTCAGCACCTCCATTTGGCGGCTGGTCAAAACAGTGCGACTTCCAAAGCACACAAAGATCACGGAACAGTCGGGGCGAGAGTCGAGCCACTTTATCACATCGTGACATGGGACAGAGCTGGCCCCTCCTCTGTCGGCGGAGCTCTCGTCGTCACCGAACTTGGGAGGCGAAACGGGACCGACCGCCCACACACGGTCGTGCCCGAGGTCGGTCTTCATGTGATTCAGGTAAACTGGCTCCAACTCAGAGAATGTGTTGAACACAACACCCCAACTGGCTATATTGTCCAGCATATTTTCCCTGTGAAAATCCCATTCCGGATCTCCCTTCTTGTTCTCTCTGTAGTAATGATTGATCTGCCACCAGGGGTAGACCGGAGAGTTGGGAATGTCCGAGAAGGGAATAAGAGAGGCGGCATTGTCTGGGTCGGGATTCACGGGGAGATGGCGCCAGAGAGAGTATGAGTAGGACAAGGCCAAGGCGCCGGAGGGAGAGAAGACAAGACGGGGAATACCGAGATCACGGGCGAGGTGGCGGGTCCAGCCGAGGAAGAAGTCGGAAATAATGGCGACGGGAGGGGAAGGAAGGGATTGGACCCAGGAAAGGAGGAAGGGGTGGTGAAGGCTGCGCATGGAGGAGACTCGAGGGAAGAGCCTCTTCTGTTGAGGCTCGGGGAGGAGGAGGGGTTGAAGGAAAGGAGCGTGAGAAGGAAGAAGAGGCTGAAGCAGAGGGAGATTGGAAGGGGCGACCAGAACGGTGACGTAGACGCCGCGACAAACGAGGAGTTTAGCGAGGTCAAGGAGTGGTATAACGTGGCCGGAAGAGGGGAAAGGGTAGGCGAGGACATGGACGTGTTCCTGAGAAGAAGGCATATCGCAGTCGAAGAAGAACAAGAAGAAGAAGGAAGATGAGAAAAGTTTGAATGCAGGAAAAGTATAAATAGGAAGGGAGGTTGTCGACAAGCGGTGTAGACTCGGAGCTCTGAGGCCAGCAAGTGGCGACGTGAATGTGATAGCTAGGGAACTGAGTTTGATTTTTGAAAAAGTTAGGTTCCAACGTCACTCCTGACGCCATTTTTTATTTTTTAATCTTTTCCAATTCGGGTATAAGCACATGCCATGTTGAATCATTACGTCATCTATGACTCCCTAAAAGCACAATAAAATTAATTTTAGAAAATACGAGGGGTATATTACAATAGGTCTTTAGTCTTAAGTAAAACATTTAATTAAAAAAAATATATTTAATGATAAGTGAGCAATGTAAACTAATTATCATTTTCTGCACTTCTGAAATTTGTTATTATATGCCATTAAATTATTATAAAACTTTTATTTAATTAAATCTTATTTTCTGGAATCTCATAATAATTTACAAAACTATAATGTATCCATCACTAGTCAATACAATTAAATTTTAATCATCCAAAATTTGATGGGGGATAATTTAAATTCAAAAATTTTAATGTGGATTTTTTAATAATATTTTTATTAAAAAAAGTGACAATTATAAGATTGCCTTTATTTTAAATCTTGTGTTTGTTAAATTAAAAATTGTTTGAAACGTTAAATCTTAAAATTGAATATTTTCCTATCATTCATGAAAGATGGTGGAAATTAAGATAAACTTTCATGTACTTCAAGATTTTAATTACACTTCAAAAATAAATAATAATAACTACTTATATGATGAAATGCGCATGGTGTGAGGTGAATGTATAATAGGCAGGTTTGCAGTGGTATTATAGAAAGATAAAACTTATCTTATATATTTATTTTATAAATTGTAAATTACATTAAAAAATAGTTTCAACCATTAATCTAAATAAGGATGATAAATTAAATTTATGAATGATTAGACAATATGTTGCACGCGGTGGTGGCATTAATCACGTGGTTCATGCTTCACTTCAAAAGCGTTCAGGATTTGACATCCCAGTAATTATGGTGGCCAAGTAACGATCGAGAGCGCGTGAGTGAAAAGAATATACTGCCCCAAACAATTTCTCAAATAATTCTTCATTGCGTTCATAAAGCTTTATTCACAGGTTTTGTATGTGCTTTCTATATTTTTTTCCAAATAAAAAAAAATTAATCCACATGTCTTTATAGTTCTACTAATTTTTTTTCTCTTTTTATTGAATACTTTAACTTCATACCATTAGATCCATTAATCCTTGAAATTTTAAATTGTTAAATAAAGACCAACCATTAAAAATCAATTTCAAAATGTACGTCTCCTTCCACTATAACCATAATCCGACTAATCTTTTGATTCCAAAATAAATACATATAAACAAATACTCTAAAGACGATGAAAATGGAGTCCCAATTTTGAATCAATTACATCATCACACGCATATATATGAAGTGCATTTTACTTGATTGGTTAAGTGCAGTGAATATTATGGCTCCATTTACAGTTTCTTTCATCTACCTCTGATAAAGAAGCCAACCCACTTTTTGGTCGTGACCATCTCTGTTTTGCTGCTATTGACTGTGTTTTCTAGCCTTATTTTGGCCAGAAAACGACAAGGGCAGTGCCTTGAGCTATTAATTCTGCACTACTTATCAGCTTTCTTGTGTCTCTTTGCACATTATTGCATTATTTCATTGGAGTAAAGTTGGTCCCAGCCTGATTTGTTTCTATTAGTCGCTCTCGATCCTACTCGTATTCTCAACTCACCACCTCTGCATAAGCAAGTTGCACTGCATCACTTAGCATACTTCAAAGTTACTTGAATGCCAAGAAACATCAGTCTCCTCTAATGCAGCAACGAAGGTGATAGATTCTTGTCTAAAGAATCTTTAACGCCCACTCTGTTTAATCCATCTACTCAGTAGTCAGCAAGTTCAAGATTTTATCTTCTAGATACTTCAAGGAGGAATAGAATATCACTGAAATTTTCACTGCATCTTTGATTAATCTTCGAGGCCTCAGGTCATTTATTCCTAATTCTCTCTCTCGCCAACCGTGAAATATTTGGGACATGGAGGGCCATGAAGCTGAGAAACTCTATGGAGTGCCTAGTTCAAGCTCAACCAAGCGTCCTCAATTTGCCTCTGCAGCAGAGAAACCCATCATGAACATGGAAACAGTGGACGAGTACCATGTGTTGGCTCATTTGGATCGGCTTCAGAGCTCACATTGCATTCCACTTTACTACTCACAAGTTCATCTTCCCAATACTCTGACTCAAAACCCGGGGCACTGATCGTCTCCAAACGCATCACTTCACAGCAGCAACAATGAAGCAAAATCTGTTGTTTATGATGATCAGAAGAGAAGAAGAATGCTATCTGACAGAGAATCCGCGCGCAAATCACGAATACCGAAGAAGCAACAGATTGAAGCTCTTCAGTGTTGTGTAAATGATCTGCAAGCAATGAATGACCAACTCTCTCGAAAGATCATTAGCTTGCTGGAATGTAACCAGCAATTGCTGCAACAGAATCTTCAGCTTAAAGAGAAGGTTTCCTCTCTGCAAGAAGCCCCCTCAGACTTGTTAATCCCCAATGGATCCATAGCAGCCTTCTCAGGCATAATGCTAACTGACATCTATTAAGGTACTTCCAAGTATAGGACTAAACTTTATTATGATTAAGAAGGGACTGAATATGAAATTCTGAATCATAAAAGTAACACAAAATTACAATAGCACATGTTAGTTGTATGGTTTACATGAACATCTCAATTACATGACATCTGATCCTCAATAGAGTTATGATGAAGAAGGGATTGAATCCGATCATGCTTCATGTCGATTTTAATGAGATTAAATGATTAATGAACTGAGACTGTCTCATTTACCGAATGCGTGAGATAGTCAACTTGAATGAGGCCTTGTCTGTATTTCATAGACCATTTTTCTTAAGGGGGTTCAATCTGAAATCCATGGAGAAATCTGATCTTGTTTGTCCTTTTCTGAAATGCACCAGAGCAGTTGTGAGGGAAAGGCTTTAATCTACAAAACTCAAGAGCTTCCATTTCAAAAACTATGTTCCTGAAATGCCCTGTCTGAAGTTATAAGGCATCTCTGTTCTCGGAATCAAGAAATAAGCAGATTCTCTTTTCTTTCTCCTTTTTCTCCTTTCCTTCTTTAACTATTAGAGTTTTGGGGCTTTTAAGCAAACTTATCCATCCTAGAACAAATTCATAGAGTGGCTTGGTAATAAGAAGGGTATTGAGAACAAAGTCATTGCTGAAGTACGACCCCCATAGCTGCCCGTATCCACTCTGAAGTGGAAACAGAGTTGTCAAAATCCTCTCGGGGGAAGGCAAGACGGACGGGAGGTATATATGTTAACACTGCGGGAAAAAGAATTTAGTGATAGCCTATGTTAAAAGAATAATATTTTTGAAAGATGTTCAAATTACAAATTATTTCTTTTCATTGGAAACTTACCTATTTTACTTTGAAAAATACAAATACATTTAATTCATAAAATTTATTATCCATACAATTCTCACTTTCATTGACGTATATTTAATTCACATAATATTATTAAAATTAATAATTCTATCATTCATTAATATAATCTTTCAAATTATTCTGCAAACACGCTCCTTATTTTTAATGGTTAGTATTTACTTTATCATCAAATCATGGTTTTATAATCTAAGCTGAAGATAGCAACAGTTGCTTGAGAACACTCAAAATAAGGAATTATCACTTAGATGCGTGTGAGGCCTCTGAGCTTATACACTGTTGTTTCACACGATATGGACAAAGAAATATAGCAACATGCATTTCATTCGGAACACACACACATACAGCAACAAGGATTGAAGGAACTTTTACTGTATGCGTAATTGCGTATACAACTTACAAGTATTGCTATTTGGAGAAGACGACTAAGGGCTTGTTTGGGAAGTAACAAAACCTAGGTTTCAAACCTTGGTTTCACAGAATCCAAGGTTAGTATGTGAGAGAGTTTTATCTCGGTTCGCGTGAAAGTGATTTTAGGAAGTGTTTCCCAAACAAGCTCTAAGAGGATAGCTGGACAAAGTACAACGATAGGCAACAGTGAGTGTTGAAGACGAACATCCTCAATCATGCCCAAAAAGAGACATGAAGAATAAATACTTGATGTAATGAATTACAAAAAAGGAGCTACAGGGAACTAAGGTAATCTTTTATCAATGTCAATATGGGATTGGCGTAAGGATATCCTTCCAATCTCTCAAACATTATTCCATCCATCCGGGCTTGAACCCCATCAGAAAGTGTCAAGCTTTGTAACAGCTCCTTCAATGTTCTGTCTACTCCGGCTAGGGTACTCCCAACTCCACTTAAAATCTCTGGTAGGGAAGGGCTGGTTCTTGAGAGCTCCACAATTGTAACCTGGCATATCCCCCACAATCATACAGAATCACCAAGGAAACTCGTTATTATTCAACATATAACCATATAGCCACATTGCCAACTAAGAAGACATTTCCAAATAACCTCTCTGTCTTCAGGTATGTTGGCCTTTGATTTTGCTATGGCAATTGCACGAGAAAGCCCACCGATAGCATCAACCAAACCATGCGCAGCCGCGTCTTTACCAGTCCAAACTCTCCCCTGTGCAACCTCCTCCATCTTATCTACCTATTGACAAAAATAGCAGCTTCCACCTGAATCTATCTATAGGGATGAAGAAAAGAAAGCGGAGAACTAGAATGATGATCAAAACATACAGTCATGGATCTGGAAAATGCTGCCTTATCTCGAAATTGCTTGTAAGCATTCTGTGCAGACTTAGCAAATAACTCGGCTTCATACGGTCTGCACAAGCAAACAAAGATGAAATAAAAATATTTCATCGTCCCTCATTCATCATACATGAGTCGATATAATAGAGAAACCATAACCCTGCCGTTCTCAATTGACAAAAACAATAGCATTTAAATTATAAGTCACCTACCATACTAGTCAAATCTCATTATGCTCTGATATCACTCAGCTGATCATGGAGTGCCAAGAGGATGGAATACAATGAGATTGATACAACATATTAAATGTTTTAGAGTACTATGCAGTTCCCGGATTTTTATTTTTGGCATGGTGTACCACTTAATATTCTCTTCTCCACAAGAATTTTTACCACGATATATTACCTAAAAGGGCGTTGTTCTGCTGCAAGTAGCTCAGCATATCTTCCTCTTGATATGATTTCTTTATTGAATCCAATCTTCTCGTACAGTTTACCCAGGTTAAATTTTCCTAAAAGAAAATGTAATCAGAGATACAGATTATAAATTGTACATACAATAAACGGAAGATATTTTAGTTTTTCCATGAAATTCATTTGTAAGAAAATTACCTACATGCTATTGCATTTTTCAAAGAAATAAATGGCTTTTAGGACAAATACAGAATGCAGAGGATGCTAATTCCAATAATATGAGGGGGTTAGTATTTCAAATATAGCATGTCCAATAATTAAGATTCATTTCATGCTCTCTTTTTTAATGTGTAACATTTAACATGCAGTATCAAGTGCATAAAGAATTAAATTTTTTTTGGGGGGGGGGGGGTGTGGTTGTGTGTCAGGCATTTGCATCCCAGATTTATCAAAGATGAACTTTATCCAACATCGGTATGCAGGGTTATCACAGATCAGCATTGTTCTGTCTCGCACAACCTCTCTTTGCCTCATTTGAAATGCAACGCCAATGTTGATTTCGGAATCCATACAAGTAAGTTCCTCATTTATTTATCATTTTTAACATGCGTGTTGTTTGTATGAAACTTACACAATGTTTCCTTTAGTTCTCTATATTTTTATTCATTTGAGCAAGTTCAAATAGTCTTAGTTTTAGACATAGTTAATAAATCCTATCTCCATGCCCCGACTCTTTCCCCATTAAAGCACCTGAGTTCACCTGTAACCACTCCAATTGAACCAGTTAAAGTAAGGCTTTCTGCAACAATAGTTCCCGTTGCCATTGCCATATAATATCCTCCACTTGCTGCCACATCAGACATTGAAGCAATGACTGGTTTTGAAGCAGCCAAAAGTCTGATTTCTCTCCACATCCTGCAGACCATGACCCAAGAGTATGTTAGCTGATCCTGCAGGTTGTCCTTCTCATATTCTCTTTTCTTCAATGCAAAATCAACGAAATCCTTAGAACCAAGTCCTTAATACAGATTTATTTAAAATTTAGATAGGTCCTTAAAGATATGATTAACTCTTAAACTCAAAAGCCTCAACGAATAATCAACAATTTCTTACAATTCCCAAATCAACAGAGAAATTTTGAAACATAAAATTAACTTGGAGGGAAATTTACCAGCACTTACAGATCAGACGCAAGAGCATCACCTCCAGGACTGTCAATTCGGATAATAGCAGCCTTATATTTTTTGGACTCTGAGGAGCAAAAAAGCATCACATGTGACCAGGAGACAAACCATGACATTCATATAACCAGTTCATGAAAATAAACTAAATAATACTGTCAAAGGTTTCATGTTTGTTAAACCACACCAAAGGCATTGGTAATCCCCCCTGCTTACAGTCCTACTGTTGCATAATGGAATTGAACCTCCACATTCCACATGGTTGAACATAAAAAATGAGTAGTTCTGCTAAAAATAAATTTATTACGTACAGAATTATATGGGTTTACTTGTATCCCTCAAATTTTCTCTGGCCAGTGAATCTCTCTGCCTTGGGGTCTCTGACTTGAGAAATCCCATAAGTTACAACAACAAATTTTGCATACTCCGCTTTCAGGCCTCAAGTGTAGGGGAGGAAGTCATACAACAAGTTTTGTAGTATAGAAATGTAAATACAATATTAATACATAAATTTAAATCACTAAAATCCATGTAGTTGAGCGCATAGTAAGCATTAACATTTCACAGCAAAAGAAAATTTTACTTGGCCACAAGTGTGTGTAATTTTAGAGTAGTTAAAATATTGATTGTACCTCTGACACTGCGAATCTTCTCTATAAACTTCTCCCCAACAATCCCTGAGCCTGACACACTTAATGGACCCTCTATACGGCTAATACTCCCTGAGGCTCGGATGAGAGCTATCAAGTCTTTACCACCTGATATTCCAACGGTCCATTTCCTAACTCTGGAATACTTTCTGTAATTGATTACACAAAAAGTTTACCTTTTGACAGTTAATAGAATAAGTAACCATAAAAATGAAATATACATAAATGTGCCACACATAGGAGAACTAACGATTTCTGTCTGTATGAGTGAAAATGAAAATTCCTGACAATGTTAAAGTAGCTATAAGTCCATTTTCATCCATACCAATTTCCCAGTTTGCATCAAAATCCAAACATAAAGGTTTTTTAAGTTTTCTTATTGTTTGGAAATGATCACAGGACTTAGAAGATTATTTATGCAAGTCTGTATCAGTATATTCATAGTGGAAATAACCTGTAATCCACCATAGGAAGCTTTTTATCTGTTTCCACTCCAAGTCTCTCTTTCAACATGGAAATAACCTGCAAAACATTCAATGTTGCACATTCTTCTAACCTCCTTTGATATTTATGTATTCTCATCCTTGAAAACAATATTAACCATCTCTGGTGAGATGTGTGTGTAGTTAACTGTGAGAACAAAAACTCCACGAGCTGGTCAAAGAAGCAAATACATGTAAAATAAGAATTTCACATACCTCATCATCATATATTATGTTAGTTATGAAGCCCTCTTCTTTCAGCTTGTCTACTTGGTAGACTCCTTCATTTATAAAGTTCTCAATATCTTCCCTTTTTGTACCTATATGAAATTTTCAAAGCCCAGATGTTATTTCTTACTTCAAGATTCAACTAAAACTTTCACTGCAAGTGCACCTTTTGCAGAGGAAACTTTATCCAGCCAATTTGTGTAGATATTATCAAGCAATGCAGTCAGCATCTCACTATTTGCCTCAGATATAGTTCTGCGAGCCAGTTGATCCCCAGCACTTTTGTATTTGCCAATCCTTTCCACTTGTGGTTCAATTCCTATGTTATCTAAAACACCTGAAAGAAATAATAAATGATGGTAAGAAATTAGTTTCATCTTAACTTTCCTAAGAGTAGACAGACATCAAAGGATTTAAATAAATGCAAGAAGTTGCAGAAGAATTTCCTTAAATGAAGTTTGAGAATGCAAAGAAGTGCGCAAAACATATTTCAAGAACAACCATAGCATGAGTTTCTTTTCAAAAAAGAAAATAGAACCAAATCATGAGTTATTCCATAGAGTTAAAATTAAAAAAAAAAAAAAAACACTAAGCAATCAATCCAGTCCAAGTTTTAACAAACTTCTGCACACTTTTATCATAAGTATATATTGGTATTAACTATCAAGACCAGAATATTTACATGAATAAGTCAAGTACCGAATAATTAGTTGGTTAAAAATGTACCAGATAATTCCCTCACAAGGAGGATATCTCAACGTGTTATATACAAACATAAATCAACTTCCAGGATCTTGAGGCTAAGTACCTCAAAATACATCAGACGACAGACTCAAGCTAAGGACAGGTTTGGAGATTCGAAATAAACATCAGATGCATCAAGCAACTGGCACAAAAGATAGTCTATCTAACTTGATTGCCAAGGTTTAAGATCACGTAAAAAACAGGAAAAAAAGTCATAAAACCAGGCCTGAAAGTTGCAGACTCTTACCTCCCCTTACCTCATAATGAAGAATTGTGATAAAAACAAATTATTATGTTAATATATGACAAGAAAAGAAAAATCATCTTACCCCTGAGGAATGAGGCTTGAACAGTCAAGCCAAACAAAGAAAAATAGGCACTTGGAGGAGCGTATATCTCGTCACAAGCACAAGCAAGGTAGTATTCTTTTTCCTGGCATGAAGGGACATAAGCCACAACAAATTTTCCTACAAGTAACATCAACAACAAAAGCTATTGATATTCACAAGTATAACTAATCATCACTATAGGTCATTCAACATATCAGCAGAGACTTCAGAAAAGGCTCACTACAACAATATTTAGATATACAGACCTCCTGTACAACCTATTTAAGCTCCTGTGAAATAATATAACATGCAAAATTCTTAGTCTGACATTGCCGTAGTAGAAGTCAGGAGGTGAAACGAAAATATACCCGACTGTTTGAAGTTCAGTATCTGCCTTCGAATTTCTTCTACTTTACCCCACCCACAATTCAAAATATCAATATGGAGATAGACACCAGAAATACGAGGATCATATGCTGCTTTCAGAAAGTTCTCACAAATCTGAGGTAGAGATAATCCCCGAGAGAATCTACTCTTTACTTGATCGGATATCTAAACACATGAGAGAACAGCGAGTTTATACTCCAAAACAAAAACAAAAACAAAAAAAAACACACACACACACACACACACAAATTTAATTCTAGCTTTACACCTGCAGCAGTTGATTCAGCGATTGAGATGCAGAAAGCAATATTCGCAGCGCTGTACACCACTTTTCTAGTTTCTAAAATCGAACTTAGGTATCTTATCCTTTTTATATTTCCTCTTATAAGACAGAAAAACTTCCAAAAACAGTTACTTAGAAGAATTCAAAGCTGGAAACTTGTATCGAAGGCTGAGGAGGAAACCTGGCCGCGCAACTTCATGGTGAGAACGCTGCCCTTGCGAACACGCTCCCAAGGGAAGGCAACCAGCATCTTAAGCTTCACTAGAAATCCTCTCCACCCCGTAATGGGTTCAAATACAAACTCCCCAGTCGGATAATCCTCATCGGCAGTTTTAACATTATTGATTACATCCTTCCCGACAGCTTCTTCCTCGTCTTTAGTCTCTGAAGATGAAGAATCGAAAGCACAAACTGACAGGTCTCTACGGGACTGAAAGGGCGAGATACTTTGGAGGTGCGATTGAGACGAAACCGAAACGGAGAAGCGGCTTCGAAAATGGAGGCGAGAAACGGAGGCAGTAGAGGCAGAGGAGGGAGTGGGAAGGAAGGTGACGCATCGGTTAAGGGAGCTGAGATGAGAGCTGTGGAGAAGCAGCTTCGACATTTCTTTGACGAAGGAGGATCGGCTCATAACTATGGTGATGAAGAATTGATGATTGACTTGGTGAAAAGAAGAAAATGCATCAAAGGAACACACACCCGAACTGAAAATGGGAAGAGCCACGTGGTTCGCTTCCCTCCACGTCGTCGGTTATTATCAGTTTACCGTTATCTCTTCTGGCTGTTTAATTAATTAATGTTCTTGCTTGGGCAAAACCATTTATCATTTGATTCAGGTGCGAATTTATTTATTGGGAAATTTATTTATAGGAATTTATTTTTTAAATAAATATGTTATTTTTATATCAAAAACATATTAACCAAATTGGAGATGGCAAGTATATAACATGGTAAAATAACTAGGAAAAAATTGATCATTTCATCCAATAATTTTGATTTAATTAAATCTCAATACTTGAATTTTAATTTATTGTAAGTAAATTCCTATAGTTTTAATTTAAAGTATAGCTTAATTTTTTAACTTTAACCCAATGCAACTTAATTCTTCTAATTATAATTGTAACCATTTGAAACATTACTATCTAAAGTTCAAAACACAAAATTAACTTAAATTCGTATAGTTTTATTTTCTGAAACATAGAACTAATCAACATTTCGTATGATTGAAACAATAGGGATTTAGTTACAGCAAATCAAATCAAAAACTCCAAGGGATTGACTTTTAATTCAGTCAAATCTATAAATCCCAGATGATTAATTTTTCTAGTAATAACTATAAAGAAATATAACTACTTAAATTTTATGCCCTAATTTATTTCCTTAGTAGTTAGTAAGAAGAAAAGTTAGGTATATTTTTCGTTAGCAGAAAAAATATTTCTGAAACATCCAACAATTAATCGTTGCTAGAAAAATATTTATGGTGTTGAAGGCTATTTAAGGTTTGTTTAACAATCACTTAAAAAACACTTTTACGTAAGTCGAGACAAAACTTCTCTCACATACTTACCTCGAATTGCGTAAAATCATTTAAAAAAGTTATTCCTAAATATACCCTAAGTCTTTCTTAGTTTCCTAAATCGATTACTGTCTGGGAAGCTAGTTGAAATAGCTCTGCTTTTGAGCTTTTTTTTTTTTTTTTTTTTGCCAATCAAATACCCTCTATTAATAAAACAACATTACAACAAAAATGTTCAGAACAACAAAAGCGAACAGGAATACAAGGAAACATAAACAGAACCAACGCAACAACGCTAAAGACAAAACCAACACAACCATCAACCCGGATCCACAACCAAAGGCCTTGTATCCTCCACCATCAATCCAGTATCCACAGCTTGCAATCTAACATCCTCCTCAAGCAATCGACGAAGAGGATAAGGAGGTCTAAAAACCCAATCAGTTGGACAAGACCCCCCAACGAAGCTTTAGCAACCCAATCGGCCACTAAATTCGCTTCCCTAGGAATCCAAACACAAGCATGATTCCTAATTAAATTCCTTGAATCCAACAACCTTTCAAGGATAACCTCACATCTCCAATCCATAGGAGACAGCTTACCATTCACACAATTAATTAGAACCTGATTATCCACCTCAAAAATAACATCATCAAGGTCATTATTAGCAACATAAACCATAGCTTCTAATAGAGCTAAACTCTCAGCCATCAACACTGAATGAGCAAAAACAATCTTTGCAATCCCATCTAACAGCCACCCATTACTATCCCTAACAACAACAGCCACAGCAGCCCTTCCATCCACTGGACAAAATGCACAATCAGAATTAATTTTGATTCCATTCCCCACCGGAGCCACCCAATGCTTATACTGACCCAGCTCCCTTCCCTCCTCTGCCTCACTCCTC
>QFDD01120592.1:0-12132 GCA_006871305.1 Vachellia collinsii
TATATATATATATATATTCAAAGGCCACATCATGAGATTGGTATTTTTAAGCATCTTAATGTAAACAACAACTGGCCAAAAAAGAAAAACAACAACAACAAGAACAAAAAAATTTATTATACTATATGGATCACATGATATTATTAAGCTTAATTAAAAATTAAATCCTTGGATATATTATTAACTGGTTCTCATTGAATAATGTCATTGAACGTTATCTTGAGTCTTTATTTACCATTTTTAACTAGACTTCAAACAATTTGATTTACATTTCTAACCCATGTATTCATTGGCCTTCTCTATATTATATGAAAACTATCTCAAATGATTTTCTACCATTTTTTCTTCAATATATGTAACCCCAACACTTCCTCATATAAGTTCATTACGAATATTATATTTTATCGTATGATCACACATCCATCGTAATATTCTCATTTTAGTAATCCCAACTTTGTGTTCATGTAGCTCCTTTAAAGCCTAACATTTATTACCACAAAAGCATTGTTGGTTGAATAGTAGTATTTAGAAGTGTCATTTTACCTTTTTAGGTACTTTTTGATCACACCAATTCCTTTTCTCCATTTAAACTTCCCAACTTGCATTATATGATTAACATTTTCACTATATTTCAGTAAAATTGATCCCAAATATTTGAATTGTAATCACCTGTGGAACGGTGTGATCTTCCATTTTGACCTCATCTTAATGTAATATAATATAGTTACTATAGGAGCTCCTCATAATGTAAAACTATTTATTAATGTTGTGGCTGGAATTAGTTTGTGATGAAAATAAAAAAAAAATTGGTTTCTCAGTTTTTTATGATTGATTTGCAACAGTTTTATCGCAAAATTTATTGCAAAAATAATATTCATTCATTTTGTCTTTCTCTCGTTGTAATGAAATGCTATTGAAAAGGTGTTTCTGAAAAATTTGATGTAAATATAATTATTAATAAATGTTTTAAATGGGTTAAGACTTAAGAGCAAGCCTATCGAAAAAATTGGACTTATATTTAGAGTCACAAAAAGTATTATACAATGATGCAACTTCACCCATCCACTCTAAAATACCATTAATAAGGTGTTTAACGTGATTTTGGAATACATAGTGCAAAACTTTTCAATCATAAATCATAATTCATTTTCCATGGACTGATATGGAATTTGGTGATTTTGAGTGACTGATTTCGATTTTGGCAATTTGAAGGGTATTTTATCGTTGCCCAACTACCAAAGCTATTTTATTGTCTAAATAGAAACTAATTTCTTTAAAGCACAAAAATTGAAGACTATCATTTTTTATTCATAATATATTAAAGTGTCACTCATTTTATATAGAATTTAATTATAAAATGAAATAAAAACCATTTAGGAAGTTAAAAAAAAAATTAAGGGACATTAAAGGGGGATTAGCCGCACTCTAAATTCAGAAATCATTATGAAGCTCCAATAACTTTCATACAGAGAAACGTTGTTGGGACTATCGGAGACTTGGTACTTGGAGTACAAGGAGGCAACCAATGAAGTCACCATAGACTCTAAGGAGTATTTTGCTATGTCTGATGAAGAAATAAGGACCGCAACAACCTTGTTTGCCATAACGTTCAAAAAAGCAAGTTCATGTAAGTTGAGATAAAATTTATCTATCATGCTTACCTCATAAACCGAAAAGCATTTTAAAAAAGTAGTTTTTACCACTAATGCAAACAAACTCATGACTACAACCAACCATACTAGTGATGGTAGAGTCTTCTGAGTGATGGTGTTATCTTTGGATTAATTCCATTGTTGTTAAAACTCTTGGGGAAAACTTTTCATGTGAGCTTCATGAAGGAGAGGAAATTGAGGGAGAATATGGCGACCACAAAACTTTTCATGTGAGCTACTTGAATAATGGTTATTACAGTGTCCTTCTTCTTTCAAGAGGAGTTTAATTATGCGTGTCTGCTTTTGTTTATTTTTTTTAAAAAAATAAACAAAAAGCAGATATTTGGTTCTATATAAACCTTCTTGAATACTCAAATTTTAGGATACAATAATTAATATCAATTAGTATTTTATGACAAAATAATTCATCTTAAGAATTCATATTATTAATTGAAGGCCTGATAACTCATTTGGGCTGTGTTGGCTATATATAAACCTTTTATAACTTAATTTTAGTATTTTTGGGTTGCCTCCATTTATAATTCTACCATAACCGTATGTTCGGATATTTCTTTGAAACTATATCACGCGGCAACATTCAAATTTTATTTCTTAAAAAGGATAATATAGTGAGAAAAAATCTAGTTACATTAAAATTCTCCCCCCGGCAACATTCATTGAAAGTTAATTTATCGCAGTCAACTAATTAAAAACCTTAAAATATAAATAAAATAAATTGATCATAATCGAATAAAAATCTGCAGGAGATTATTATAAGAGTGTGATCAGGAGTGACCGGCCCCATCCTAGTTTTTCATGTTCGGCCAACATCTTAGAATCTTCTTCCTCCGGATTCGGTGTCCCCTTTAATTCCCTCAGGTTCCATGCTGTCTCTGAAATCTTGATCCTCTTCTTGTGAGTCTTTTTTGCAGATTTTTATTCACTCTGATAGTTGTCATGATCCAATAACACTGAAACTGTCCCTAGTGTATCTTCTTGTTATTATGGAGGAAGGGCATTGGGGGTTGGAGAAAGATTTTCAATTGAAAGATGATGAAAAAACTTATTGAAAACAGAAAATTTTTTCTCCTACGAGTAATAATTTATGAATTTGTTAAAATAATTGACTTAATATGAAAAGCAGTTATGATTAAAATAAAGAACTTTTTTAACAAACATATAGTGTAGTTTTTACATTATAATCTAGAGTTTAGAGATAATGAGAGATTCATCACAGAGTATATTCTAAATTTTTAGGGTTTGTATATTATACAATATAAGTAATTATGTGAACAATATCATGCTATCTAATATTTTATTATTGATAAGAAAATTTAGAGTTATTTAAAAACTAAACTGATCAAAATATTTTATTGAAGGTATAACAAATTATAAATATCTCAATCATGTTATCTTAACTTGGTAGGAGAACAGGTTTAAATTCATGTATTGGGTTGTCTATTCTTAATCATATTAGAACAAGTGTCCTTCTTTGCAAAAAAGACAAGTGGATATGATGAAATAAGAAATCCATGTTGTTTTACGCAAATAAAATTCTTGGTTATTTTCTCAGAAAAATTATCACAAACATTGAGGGTGTGTTTGGTTTGAAGGGAAGGGATGGTAGGTGAGGGAATAGAGGGAAGGGTAAGGAATGGCAGGGAAGGGGATCACCTTGTTTGGTTTGGTTGAAGAGAAGGTGAAGAAAGATATTTTTAATAATCCCCTGTTTGGTTTAAAAGGGGAGGGAAGAGAAGGAATTGTGGTAATTTACTATTTTACCATTGCATATTAATTATTTTTTTATTTATATATTATATAAATTAATTTATACATTAACATTAATTAATGCATTAATATTTTTATTTACCCTGTGATATTATATTTTGAAAAAATAATAATATATTTTTATTTATAACAATTTTTTTATTTTTAATTAATTTGTATAATATATATTTTAATTATAATTTTATGATTTCTATTTTTTATTAATTTAAGAATAATATATTTTATTTATTATTTATTTTGTTAAAATATATTTTTTATTTATAATAACGTATTTTTTATAAATTAGTTTTATAAAAATATATTTTATAATTTATGTTTAATTAAAATTATATAATTAATATTTTTAATTAATTTATAATAATATTTTTTTATTTTATTACAGTATATTTTAAATTATAATAATATTTTTTCTTAAGGGCATTAATGGAATAAAGAAAAATTGAAAGGATAAACTTTTCAAAAAATTTAACTTCTCCTCAAAAAACCACAATTTAAAAGGGAGCCAAAATGGGGTTTAGAAGGGGAGATGATGGTAAATTTAAGCTTCCCTCCCCTCCAAAATTTTTAACCAAATGAGGGGAGGGGAGCATTGTCCCTTTCCTTCCTTCCTTCCCCTTCCCTCCAACCAAAATTTTGAACCAAGAGTCAATGAGGGCGGTATGTTTAATGGAAAATCATCAATGGGTCTCGTATAAGCAACTTATTTGATAAAATAATGTTGTCTTTTAAAAGAATAAAAATAAATTGTTATAGGAAAAAGACTAAGAATGTTTTTTCAAAGTTAAGGTATAAAAATAGACATAAGCTTTTATCAAAAGTGCATTTAATACCATATGTTTTTCATATGTGCAAAAATGCCCATTAACATTCAAAATCGGAGCAAAAAAGTTATGATCATTAAATATAAACTAACACCGATAAATATGCATATGAAAAATAATGTGGGGAACGCCGTAGAAAGTAATAGTATTAGGTTGTATTTAAGTTTATAACCTTTTAGCACATATTTTAAATGTTAATTTGTATTGTCACACATCCGAAAAATATATTTTACACTACTAAATATGTAATATCCATATTTTTTGTAACTAAATAAAGATCAAACGAGAAACTATGTGTTGATTTAGGGTCCAAAAAATAAAATGAAAGGAAATTAAAGGCAAAAGAGTTAATGTAAGAAAAGGTAAAAAAGTTAGAGACCAAAATGTTATTTTGGAAATGTAAGGACCCAAGAGTAATTTGAAAATGGGATTAAAATGAAAATTTTTAAATTCCAGGGACTAAATTGCCATTTATGGAATTTGAGAGTATTTTTATTAAAGTTTGATCAAAATATCAAAAAACATTCAGTACACAATCAGATAGAGAAAG
Source organism: Vachellia collinsii (assembly GCA_006871305.1). NCBI lineage: Eukaryota > Viridiplantae > Streptophyta > Magnoliopsida > Fabales > Fabaceae > Vachellia > Vachellia collinsii. The sequence goes on from QFDD01120592.1 coordinate 4,812, forward strand.
GCTTTTTTCCTCTGACGCGTCTACAATAAAATTTTTTTACCCAAATGCTATACTTTCAAAAAAATTTATCATAATACTACATTTTATTAAACTCGTTCACGTGAGTTTGAGATTTTAATTTTTTTTTCAAAATTCTTTTGGAAAGTGAACGAGTTCCAAAAATTTTAATAATTTTTTAATAAAAAATATTAAAAATGAAAAAAATCATTTTTAAAATTTTTTTAAATAATTATTTTTTAAATTTTTTTAAATAATTAAATTATTTAAAAAAATTCTTAAAAATGATTTTTTTTTAAATATTTTTTCGCTTTTTTATATTTCTTTTGATAATATTTAGGTAAAAAGTTAGGTATGAAAATCAAAAGACAGTGCATTTAAATTTTCTCTCATCTCTCTCTTTTTTAAATTACAAAAACCAAGTGACTAAATTTGAAATTGAAAAATAACTTCCATGTTGAGATAATTAGATAATAAATTTATAGGAAGAGAAAAGGGGGATATTGAAGCTTGTTCAAGAGTGATAAAATTGTTGAAGACCTGATAAGAGAGGAATGAGATATTGAATCAACACGGAAGTCATTTTTCAATTTCAAATTTATTCACTTGCCTTGTGTAATTTAAAAAAGAGAGAGAGGAGATAAATTGTAAATGCACTATCTTTGATTTTCATACCTATCTTTTTACCTAAATATTATTAAAACAAATATAAAAAACGAAAAATATTAAAAAATGAAAAAAAAATTATTTTAATAATTTTTTTAAATAATTTAATTATTTAAAAATTATTAAAAATGATTTTGTTTTTGTTTTTTTAATATTTTTATTAAAAAATGATTAAAACTTTTGGAACTCGTTTCCAAAAGAATTTTGAAAAAAAAAATTAAAATCTCAAACTCGTTCATGTGATGAACGAGTTTGAGAGAATAACGAGTTTGAATAAAGTGTAGTATTATGGTAAAAATTTTTGAAAGTATAGCATTTAGATAAATTTATTTTATTGTAGATGCATAAGAGGAAAAAAGCCGATAGAGAAAAATTCACTGATCAGTAATTGCGATTTGGTTTAAATTAAAAAGACCAAAATAACCTTCATAGGAATTTTAAAAGTTATTTAATTTTTAGCTATTTAATAAAGAATCAGTCAAAATAATTATTTAAAATACTTAGAGGTCCATCTTTTATTAAACAAATTTCTAGCTCATTTTGCATCCCAGAGTCGGCCAAGGTGAAGAGAAGGAGAGGGAGGAAGTGGCGTGCAAGGGAAGATCAAGAGAGCGATAATCATCAAGAACTCAAGATAATAGGCCTCCCAACCATGAAATTTTCTCTATTTCATGCTTCCTATGCTTCCTCCTTAATATTATGATGGTATTTTTTAGTTTTATGATGAATATTGGTTACTGAAAATTTGGATCCTAAAGAGAGAAAGGTGAGAAAAAGAGGGATTTAGAAGAAACTATTAGTATAAAAATAGTCATAGGCTTTTTATCAAAAGTGCATTCAACAGCATATATTTTTTAGGTGTGTAAAAATACACATTAGCATTTGAAATCAGAGCAAAAAGGTTATGATAATTAAATATAAATTAACACCATTAAATATGTATATGAAAAATAATGTGGAGCACACCTTAAAAAGTAATAGTGTTAGGTTGTACTTCAGTTCATAACATTTTAACACATATTTTAAATGTTAATAAGTATTGTCACATATCTGAAAAATATATAATGTGCTACTAAATGCACTTTTGTTAAAGGGTTTATCGATATTTTTACACCTTAACTCCTTTTTTGTGTGTTCTGTTATTTTTTGGTATAAAATTACAAAAGAGGCAAATGGCATTGTAATGTTCTCAAGCATAGTTATATAAATTTAAAAGATGTTAAAATATACATTTGGTTATTTAAATTTATATCAAATTTCAGTTTAATCATTTGTTATTATAAGGTACACCTTTAATCTTCAACCTTAACACCATTAATTCTATTTAACAAAAAATATTAATTCAACAAATTTAGTTGTTTACTCTGCCCTTCTTTAAGCTTTACTTAAGGGTGGGGTTATGATTGAGTTCAATCTTCTATGAAATATAAAAAGTTAAGGTACATTCATTATACTAAAATGTTTTTTAAATGCATTCATTAGTACCTTAAAATAAAATGCTTTAGGTGTTGGAGGCAGATGAAAAATACTTCAATAAAAAATTATAAATTAAGAAAATAAAATGAAGTGAGATGATCACCATAATAAAATAAACTTCTTTAAATATGAACACATATTCTAAAAATAATTTGAATAATTTTTTTTACCATTTCGAGAACTAACCGCTCTCGCCCAGCCCAACCCAACCCATTGATGAGGAGAGTTTATTGGAGAACAGGATATGAAAAGAATCGGATTAATTGATGAGGCCCTTAGGCATTTTATATTGAGATTGGAAGATTAAGCACATACAATACAGCTACTCGTTTTCCTCCGGCTCCAACCTCAACTAGATACCACAATCTCTCTCTCTCTCTCTCGCCCCCCCCCCTCCCCCCTCCCTCCCCCCTCCCTCCCTTCAATATTTCAAGTTTCAACCCAGAAATACATGATCTCAGAAACCTAATGTTTACTGAAATCCTTTATTAGAAGAGAGCTTCATTCATTCCATTCCATTCCAATCTGATCAGGTACTGACTTATATCAGTTTCATACATATATATAGCTTTATAAATCCAGACTCAATTATTCTTACTCCCCAAACTAGCTATATAAAGATATATATGTTTGATTGATGATCGATATCGTAACTGAATTAGGATGAAGAATAAGAAGCAGAATGGTCCAAGAATAACCGGCATCGCTGTGGTTGTCGGGTGCCTCACGGCGGCGGCGTTCGTGTTTGTGTTGGTGTTGGAGATGAAGTACTCGTCGCCATCAACGACGGTGAGGCTCAGGCAGAATCAAGCACGTCATTCTCAAGCTGCAGCTGGCAATAAAAGAAGTCATGGTACGAATATTATTACACCACAATTAATAGCCGTCGTTAATTTCAATATTTTTGAATTGTCAATTTCGAACATCGCACCTATTAAATTTTTTGAAAATGGATTTATATATTTTATGGAGTTAACACAATATTTTTATCCCTTAAATTTGGTTTTGGTCTTTAGTAGTTTTGATTCCTTAAATTTCATTTTATTTAAAATAATTATTTTTATATTCTAATAAAAATATGAATTATTTTACTCATTAAGGGACTAATACTAAGTTTTATTTTGAGGGTGTGTTTATTAACTGGTTTTTAAGCATCGCCTAATGACAAAATATAATTAATTTTGGTTCAGAATTGTTGTTTTCCTTTTTACCATAATCAGTATTGATGTAATACGCATATGAATATGTTTAGATAAAGTGCCATATATATATATATATAGTTACATTAAGTTTTTTATATCAATTATATCAAGTTCTCCAATCATGTATGATCATGTGTCTTATTTTTTTATGTTGATTTATAATTAAAAAAATAATATTTTAAAAAAAAGATACATAATTACATGTGATTGAATAACTTAACATAATGGAATAAAAAAAATTTGATATAAGTATTTTCATGAGATAAATATGCTTGTGTGGTTGAAATAGATGATTCTCACATAAAAGTATTGGTATTTAGTAATAAGTTTATATTTTGTTCCCGCAACTATAGAAACATTGATAATTATGTCTGGTATTTATTTAAAAATATTTCGTTTTATTTTCGAAAAGATCCCCCTTAACATAATGTATTGAAAACAACTTCCCTAGTAAAAAAAATCACCTTGAAAATAATATAAAAAATCAAAAGAAAAATTATAATTTTAGAAGATAAATTGGATTCATGGTGTTAAAAAGAGAGAGAGAGAGAGACAATCTCAATTAAAATATTGCATTAAAACAAACCATCTCTCAATTCTTATTTTTAGTACGGGATAAATATATGGATTATTCTAAATATAGAGATTTTCATGGATTTTTTTATGACAAATAACATGGATTATTTTTATCCTTCATGCAATGTATGAGAACTTAATTAGTCTTTTATCATACATGTTCACATCACAAACACAAAAGTATGCAGAGTCATCAAAATTTGGCAACACTTGTCAACTTTACGATTGCCAAATACTTTTTCAAAAATTTTAGATTCTCACGTTACAGCCCCAGCCATCATTGCCACCTTTAGAGGCAACGAATATGGCACCTCAAATATCTTCAATCAGCTTTATATATATATATATATATATAGCTCTCTCTCTACACACACATGCACATAAACACCATGTTAATTTTGACTATAATTGTGATATATATACTGTAGGCATTCCTTGGTTATATCATTTGTCAATTTATATCGTGATATTTAATTGCGATATTTAATTAATTTGATTTGATTAAGGAAGTTAATTGAGTTAGTTAACATGACGATAAATACTTACCTAGTGCTGGAATGCCACGTAATACATGATTTTTCCAATGAAAATGTTCCAGCTGTCTTTTCCTATGAGTCCCATAAATATATATATTATAATGTGTTGTGGAAAGAGAGGAAGAAATAATCAAAAGAAATTCATAGGATTTAAGATAAAAAAATTGAAATTTAATTTGAAGAAAGCATAAATGATTTGACATTCCGATTATGTAAGTATTTTCTCGATTACTATAGGTAATTTGGGAAAATTGATAAATATGCTTTATATTTAGAACTAATATCAATTCTTTAATTAGGTCAGACATTAATGATGATTGGAGGAGTATAGGGCTTAGAAAATGAATAATATCAAAAACATAATCAATTTGGTCTTCCAAATTTAAAATTATATCTCCAAAGTATCTATATTGATTGCATATATAAGGGGCTTCATTAATAGTAATTTTAATGCACATGATTGGATAGATATTTTAGGAATAATCAATACATATTGGTTATAAATAATTAAGAAAAATATTTTCTTTAATATTCACTAATTTTATCTAGCACTCATATTATTAAGATGGGATTCATTCATGGGGTATATATATATATATATATCACACACACACACACACACGTCATTATAACTTAATATATGTTAGTCAAAGACTTTTTGATCAAAATTTGGGTATGGAATATAACTGAATTTTGAAGTTTCCAGTGTCTGAGCCACCGTGTATTTATTTGACTTTGAAGATATATATATATATATAACATTTTCCATGATTTCATAATCCACACACACACATATATATCATACTTGACACTATGTATATTCTCATATTAATCCATGCAAATGCAAAGTATTATTGAATTGCCTGGTGTATATATGTATCGTATACTACAAATTAGAATTTGTTAAGCACATCAATGGTGAAACAAAAAAAAAATTAAGAAAGGGATCCACTTCAAAAGGATTTACTCATGAAGGGATGATTTTTTTTTATTTCTTTTTAATTAATTATAATGAATTACTGTTCAGGTTCATCATGATCATCATTATTATTAGGTTAAATTACAAAAAATTCTCTCATCTACTTGAACTATCAATTAACCCTCAACTTTACAAATGTTATCATCTATACAAATAACCCTCAACTAATACATTATGTACCCTCACAAATGTTATTTTTGTGTGTTTATAACTCCTTAAACTTTGGGCTATATATAGATAAGTGGTGTACAAAATTAACTGTATGTGAGTTATATATGCATAAATGTAACAGTTTGAAGATTCATCGTAAAGTTTCAAAAGTTAGGAAGGTTATTTGTATAAGTTGGTTTTATTATCATTAGAATCACACTCAAATTCCAAGTAATTGAGATAATATTAAGTAAGTTTTTGCCATTTATAAGAGAAAGTGATTTATTGACAAATTCAAAATCAGATGTTATTTCCCTTAGTTGGACATGAGTGCAATTATCTCCTACTATTATTATTAGTATTATCATTATTAGTATGGTTATGGTTTAATTATTAATCACTAATTAAGGAAATGCTGAATCAGACGGGTCAATAATGGCGATCCCGGCAGAAGCAACGCTGACCAAGCAAGGGCTGCGGGACCCACATCCTTCGCCGCCGCGTCCTTTGGCGGAAGCAATCACATGCGACCGTTCTCATTATTTCTACGACATCTGTTCCATTCACGTCCCAACAGTGTTGGACCCCACCACCTCCACTTTCTTCATCAACCGTCCATCAGCCGTCCATCCAACGGTGGAGAAAATTCGTCCTTACCCTCGAAAATGGGAAAATTTCACCATGTCAAGAATCAGAGAAGTCACCATCACTTCTTCAGCCCAACCAATCCCAATCTGCCACGTCAACCACAGATCACCGGCCTTAGTATTTAGTGCGGGAGGGTACACCGGAAACTTCTTCCATGAGATGAGCGATGGGTTCATCCCCCTTTTCATCACCGTCAACTCCATCTTCAATCAAGATCAAGACGTCGTTCTCGTGATCTCCAAAGCTCGTGATTGGTGGGTTAGAAAATACGTAACCTTGCTGCAAAAAATCAGCAAGCACCAGATTATTACCTTAGAAAATGATACTTCCACTCACTGTTTTCCTTCCGCCACTCTTGGTCTCATATCTCATGGCTTTCTGGCCATAAATCAAAATCGAATGCCAAATTCAAAATCATTAAATAATTTTCATGAGTTCTTAGGCGAAGCTTATGGGACAAATAATAATAATAATAATCCCTCTCTGATCATCCCCAATCCTCAACGACCACGTATCGTGCTTATAAATCGGCCACGTGGAAGGGGACGTGCATTGTTGAATGTGGAAGAAGTTAAGTCAGAATTGGAAAAGGTAGGTTTTGATGTCATTGTATTCCAACCAACAAGTTCAACTCCATTGCACCAATCTTTTGCACTCATCAGTTCAAGCCATGCGATGGTCGGCGTCCACGGCGCAGCCCTAACGCATTTGTTGTTTCTCCGGCCGGGAGCGGTGCTCATCCAGGTGGTTCCACTCGGAGCAGAGTGGGTGGCTGAGACGTGTTTCGGGAATGCAGCTAGGGCAAAGGGATTGGAGTATATGGAGTACAAGGTTAGGGTAGAGGAGAGCAGTCTCATAGAAAAATATGATAAGAAAGATATGATAGTTAAGGATCCTAATGGATTCTTGAAAGGAAAATCTTGGTCAAGTGTAATGAATATTTATTTGAAGGAGCAAAATGTGAGGTTGGATTTGGTTAGGTTTGGGGAGTATTTGAGGGAAGCTTATAACAAGGCAAAAGAGTTTATGGATAATGAACACATAAGACAAAATTAATCCCCTTGTGGGGAAAAAACAATATGATTTCATAT
>QFDD01120593.1:0-10503 GCA_006871305.1 Vachellia collinsii
AGGCATTCTTCAGAGTAAACATGAATTGGTAGAGTTGGTATTCTAATCCACACTGCAATCTTCCTTACTTTGTTACAATGAGGGTTGAAGTTTGGGCTCCATCTTTGAACTGCCAAGTAATGGCCTTGGATCAACCATGGTCCATCAAACAAAAGTCTTTCACAAAGCTCTTTGTCTTTTGATCGAAAGATAAAATAGTTGTTGGGTAAATCAATCACCTCAAAGTTGCTACTCTTTAGCATCCAAGCTACTCTATCCTTGATCATTGCCAAACTAATTTTTTTTCCCAAGATAGTGATTATTAGAGCATCCTTCCATGGCATACATAACTCCTTGAGCCTCTCATTTGACATTTTAAGCACTGGAAGATTTTCAATAATCCTCTTCTGTTCAGCAGACAAGTTGGGGTAGTTGTCCTCTTCTTCTTTCAGCCATTCTCTCATTTGTTCATCTATATTGTCCTCTGAACTTCGCTCCATATCCCTTCCCATGAGTTTAGCCTTGTATGAGATTTGAGTTCTCCCTACCAGATTCTGCTGGGGATTTGATCTTGCTTCATGGGAATCTGACGCTTCTTTTTAATAAACGTGCCTTTATTTATAAGTGGGATAATTAATCAGTGTACTCGTGCCTGTATAGCTCTGGTGCATACCAATTTTCATAATTTGGAAAGGAATGATGCGTTGGATCGTCTTGTTAGTCTAAAATATTATAAGCTGATTTAACAAGGTCCCATTAGTCACTGAACCCTCAGATCTAACCTTCAGCTCCTTTGTTTTGCACTTTTTTCACATGTTTTTCCATTATAAACAATTTTGGAAAGAAAATTGAGAAAACTTTCTTAAAAAAATGATCTAGTTTTTCCAAGTAGTTTTCTTGTGAAATGAAATCGACATTTTCTGTTATGTGCAGATCTTTTGACTCATCCCAGCTCAATGCACACACCAAAGGATATGAAACCTTAAAAAAAAAGATCTAATCTCGAAATTTATATCAAACTTTTGTTTGCCTTTCCCAATTTAAAAAAGAAAAGAAAAGAAGAATTGACATTTTCTCACGAAAAGATGCACTTAACGAGATGTCCAATAAAATCAGCATGAATATATGCAAATCAATGTTCTGAAACCAGATTGTACCTCTACGCAAATCACTTTGGATGTTCCGTAAGAGTATATAACTCCTTTAGAAATAATCTAGGCAAATAGCGGAAATGATCAATGTTTCCATTAGTTTAATTAATAGAGGTAAATTATTAGATCACTTTTGAACAATTTGAACCATATTATAACTAAGAATATGCATGATTTAGTTGTAAACCCCTTACAATAAATACCAGGAGCATATTCCTTAATTATTCTTGAATTGCACTTAGTTTGAGTAGAATAGATATGGTTGATTACCTGACTTATCACCTTCTGCAACTGACTGTGCTGAGTCGCTAACTGTGATGAACCAAACAAACACATACAAAGCCAGCATCCACGGAAGAAACGATCTGTTTTTCATCTTTCTAGATGTTATGTGTAGGAAACAGGAAGAGCGAAATGAATCGAAGTGGTTAGTTTAAAGATTGCCACTGCTTTCAGAAGCGAGGAAGGAGCCTATATATATATATATATATTTTTTTTTTTTTGCCCCTATACAGTGACAACTTGCCTGTGGTTGAACTTATTGGTGAATAGAAAGGTAGTTGAGTATGTCCTCTGGTCTCGCGTATGGTATAAATATTTGAGGTGAAAAGGTTAATTATGCAAGGGAGAATTATAATAAGATCTCGTTCAAGGAATTTTACGATCAAACAATCTCACAAAATCGTATCTTTACTGTCAAATTCCATTAACAACTCCATACACTAAGATAGAGTTATTAATTACAACCCCATCTTAGTGCATTAACAACTTCACGAGACCTAGAAATAATTATACGATTTTGTGGGACTGTTTAATCATAAAATCCGGATCTCACCTTCATTTTCTCATTATTTTATTTAATTACTTTAATTTTTTAAAATTTTCCATCTTTTATTTTAATAGATGTGCGCTTACTTTCATTCTTAATTTTCTATATTGTATACTATATTTAACTATTTCTGAAACTGTTAAGAATTATAAAGATATATATTTAGAATAGTAAACAAAAAGAACATACTTTCTGATTAAATAAATATGTCTTAATAAAGCCCATAACAATTTGGTTGATTTAGATCTGGACTCGCCCTGCAATTTTTTTTTTATTCTTTTATCCTTTCCTCAAATTTCTTGGTTTGTTAATTATTTTTATATGAATTTATGCAATATTTAATACCTATGCTCACAGCTAGAGCAGAAAAAATGGGTTGAATTCGTTGGATCGATACCATTAAATCGATTTAAATGAAAGATTGGGTCAACTCTATAAGACTGGAGGTTAAAAGGATGAGTCATGTGAGGTTGAGGGTTAGCTCGTTCAAACCTTAACAATTTTTTCTCTTTTTAACATTTGTGTTATTAAGATAAAAAACAAATATTCAAGACCATATCACGGACAAGGCTTGGCACGAGTAGTTGGCAAGCTATGGTTATACGGTCAAATATATTCAATGTCATTAATTACACTCACCAACTCCTACCTCCTATTGATGGCACTAGAATTATTATGGGTCTATGCTATGGTTTTTTTTCCTTTGATTTTTTCTCTTTTGGATATAGCTATGCTATGGTTTTCTTCTCAACACTAGCGGCGCAGCCCTCACTCACTCAGCTGCCAGCCTTCTCTTCTTCACTCAATTAGTCGGTCACTCCACCCCCTCAATCCGACGGTCCCTCACTCCAATTATTCTCCCTCAGTGGCGCGCTCCTTCCTCGTGCTCCTCCATCTCCGCGTCCTGCTCCTTTCTCCTGCTCCGACAGCTCCTTCTCAGTGTTAGCAACAGCGGCAACGGCAACTCTCCTTCCTCCCCAGCTCCCCAACTCTCCTGCTCAGCTTCTTTAAGAGGAGGGGTCGCTAGTGCATCTGTCTCCCAGGACGACGAGCCACGGCAAGAAACGCCGAAGGCTGACTACGAAGACAACCACTCCGGAATGGAGGCCATAGCTGGGATCTATTTCAGAGGACCATATCGTGCAGCCGAGAAAGAGAGGCAACACCCAAAACCGCTAGGTGGAGCCGGAATGGAAGGTTTAGAAGTGAATGTGAGGGACTTATTTCCTTGTAAACTTAAGTATAATCGTATGTCATTGGTCCGCATTGTGTGATTTATTTCCTTTTAGAGCCGACTTTCTAGGTTTTTTTTAAAGAAAATTAAGTGTTTGAAATGAAAGGGACTCAAGTCGGTGGGGTCAGGCCGTTTAAGCCTGAGCCTGTCAGGTGCCGGTCCTTTCTCAGGATCACAACATTTTAAAATTAATCATATTTATTATCCTATATTATTAATTAATTGATTAATTTTAAGGTTATGGTGCATGTAAGCGTTAAATATCTACAAGTTTTTAAAGAATAATAATAACACCCTAGAACTGTTAAAAACATGGTAATATCACCCTGTATCTTTTTTACATGCATATCTTCCTTATAAATACAAATTGACTTGACTTATGGATATTCTATCAATTTCGAATTTACTTGTGTGAATTATGTGGTTGTGGATCTATGAGTGTGCTCTTCAACTCTCACCCCCAAATTCTTTTTTTTTTCCTTTTTAATTAATCCATTGCGGTGCTTCTCCATGTGATTTCTTCAATTCTAGATAAGGAAGCTATATGTATTTAATTATGTTAATTATATCATAATAGAGAAACAGTTAAGTATATACAAAGTAAGAAAAGCAATAGAAATCAATCATGAACTCACCCGAAGCTTGAGATCTCAAATTCTTGCCAAGATGAGATGAGCAACGGTCTGAATACTCTAGTGAGCAGTAACCTTAAGTAGTGTTTTATATTGGGAATTGGTGTTAGGACATAATGACTTTTTCAGTTCTATTCACAATGTAGAAGGAGAAATTTTTATATAAATGTATAATAATTTTACTCTTTATTTATTATTATGTTATTATTGAGTATGTTCTCATGTGTACATTAAACAAGAATAAAGTTAAAAATTTATTAAATTTTAAAACATAGTTAATGAAATTTAAAATTTTTTAATCCATATAAAATATAATAAAAATAACTTATAAATAGAATTAGCAGAGTACTTTAATAATTAGCGAGAAAATTAGGCAATATGCTCTTGTGAAATGCTACGCCAAATTTCTGCTTAGATTAAAATGCCCATTAGGATCAGTTATGGAGGAGTGATTTTATGGGATAAACATGTTTATGGAGTTTTATCTCGCAAAGTAAAAAAAAAAACAAAAACACATATATTTTATGTTGATCCACAGCTACTACATGAAATAGCTAAGGCCCCATGAATTTGATCCAAGAAAGTTTGAAATGATCAAACTTCGAGTCAAATCAATTTGTTTTTTAAGGGACAACCCACAAGTACGTAGTTCATCTTAAATATGATAAGTCAAAGTTTAAAGAGGGAATTACTATAAAATCTCATACAAGAGAATTAATATTAGAAAAGTTTTATTGACAACTCAAGCAGCTACCATTGACAACTCAAGTAACTCGCATTGACAACTTCTTAAAACCTTTCTGATATTAATTCTCTTACATAGGACTTTATAGTAATTCCCCAAGTTTGAAACCATCAAACTTCCACTCAAGTCCATTAATTAGTCTACCCCAAAGTTATTGTCCCCATCTACCCCCAAGGCCACCTTTGATCTCATTGGTCCTTGTTACTTGGTAGAAAATGTTTTATTTAATTTTATTTATAAATCATCTCATTAAATTCTATATATAAATGTATAATTTTACCCTTCACTTTACTATAAGGTATAAAGACTGGATTAGACTTTGAACCGGTTGACATAGTGGGTTAGGGATCAGTAATTAAATTAGATTGAGATCAACCCATGATCATATCAAACAATATAATTTAATAAGAATACTCATATTTAATTATGAACAAATTAATATAATACTAATATTTAAATAAAAATGATTACTCAAGACATAACGTTTTGATACATAGATACATCACAAAATTATTTTATTGTAACAATAAGAAAATATAAAATTGAGAATATATACTTATTCTTATAATCTTTTAAAAAGTATTAAGTAACAAAATGTTAAAATGTTAAAATATAGTTACTAATAGTTAATTTTTCTTAATTTTCCATCTTTTCTTTTAATAGTTGTGCATTTACTTTTATTATTAATTTTCTGTATTGTGTACTGTATTTAACTATTTCTGAAATTGTCAGGAATCATAAAGATATATACTCCGAATAGTAAAAAAAAAAGAATATTTTTGGATTAAATAAATAATTTTTAATGAAACCATAACAATTAGGTTGACTTAGACCTAGACTCACCCTACACTTTTTATTTTTATTTTGTTTATCCTTTACTCAAATTTCTTGGTTTGTTAATTATTTTTATATGAATTTATGCAGTGTTTGATACGCTCACTGCATTTTAAGTTTATATATCAATATTTTTAACATTAATCATGTTTCTTGTTCCATATTATTAATTAATTGATTAATTTTAAGGATTAAGGTGCATGGAAGTTTTTGCATGGAAGTGCTAAATATTTGGAAGTTTTTTAAGGAGTAATAGTGTTAAAAATATAACAATGTTACTCACATGCATCCTGAATCAACTCATCAGTCTCTTTCCACCTACACCTTCCTTTCCCATTGTCATCCTCTTTCTTTTTTCCGATGAACATGGGCTAACTTATAAAAACTTGTGATTTTGCATTTTTTTTTTCAGTCATGAACCTGGGCTAGCTAACTGAATTCGAATTAATGACTACCAGAAACTTTAATTCCGTATAAGCATTCCTAGCGCTAGCTAGGAAAAATCTCTCCCAGCGAAACATTTTTCAATTAAACATGTACATTATTTATGATATTATTTCAACATAATTATTTCTCTTCCATGATGATCATCATTCTTTAAAAAATGAAATGTAAATTCATAAAATTAATATACACGCCAATCCTTAATTCCACCCTCTCTATCTAGTTAGTAGTACTTCATGTAACAAAAATTTATATATAGTCATTTTAGAAAAATCAACATAGATTGTTTTAAAAAATAACTAACTTAACTAATTTTCTTAATCTTTACAAAATCAATTATTTAATTTTTATATTAAGGTTTAGAGGGGGTATGAGTGTATCCAATCTACATAAAAATAACACTTTGAATGCAGTTGGATATAAAGCAAATAGGTATAGTCTAATACTGCTACATTATATTTGCTATCACTATCTCTCCCGGTTTTTTTTTTCGCCAACCTAACATTTATCACTACCAGAAATTATACCATAATGTCATCGTCCATTATGTCCAACAACTTATTATTGAAATTTTGTTTGGGTTGGAATCCCATGCTTACAATTTGGTTAGAGATGGTCCAGCGCGCAATAGCGATGTTAGCATCTATATAAATTGCAATATCAAAATATATATATATATAATCTGTGATTTGATCTTCATATTAAATATATGGTCCTTAACGTAGAAGTTAATCTGTGATTTGATCTTCATCTTAAATATAAGATATATACCTCTTATTTGTAATTCTTTTTCAAAATTATCACTATCAATACTCCCTCAACAATAATAAAAAAGGCAGTGTTGTAAAAAATTAAATGAATTTTCGAATTTTTCCTTTTCCAAACAAAAGGAATGATTAATTTAAGGGTCAAAATTATCATTATCACTATCAACGCTCCCTCAAAAATTAATAAATTATTTGCCTCTGATGACAATTTTATTTTAAAAAAAATCAGACTGTTGGAAGCATAACGATAACCGCACATCGCAGGTATATTACAGACAGTTTTTGTTCGATAATATAATCAAAAAAAAAAAAAATCTAGATGAGATTGAATTAGGAAGCGACGTAAAACGTGTCACCTTATAAATTTAAGCGAAAATAATAAAGACAATTAAAAACTGTATATTGAAAGTAAATTTCAGCCGTGTGAAAATATTAATAAAGAAAAGCAATACCGCGTGGGACAATTTGTGGGTCTCTTCAATATCAGTTAGCTCATAGCCACCACTTGAAGCTCATCACTCAAAGATGTTCTTACATTAATTCAAGCCCCATTAAGCAGATACAAGCAAGAACATAAATAGCTTACGTGCGCACACACTCTTGATCTCTCTCTAATTTCACACACATGAATAAATTATACCACATGTGTCCGTTAGTTTTTGAGTGATATAAATAAGGGAAATTACTATAAAGTCCCATGTAAAATAATTAATATCAGAAATGTCTCATTGACAACTCCAGCAGTTACCATTGACAACTCAATTAACTCCCATTGACAACTTCTTGAAACTTTTCTGATATTAATTCTCTTACATATGACTTTATAGTAATTCTCCTATATAAATATATACATTCAGATATTTAAAATTTGTATAATATTTACCAGAAAAAATTTTATAATAAGTAGAATAAAAGTAACTTACTTGTACAGTAAAAAAGTGTTTAGCATAGACCAAGCCATTTAAATAAATATCAAAATATATTCATCTCGCATCTGAAAAAAAAACAATAAAATACAGGTAAATGTTTAATGTTGAACACTCGTTCATTGTACTCCATACGGCTGAAAACAAAACCATTCCACGTATTCTTGTTTTTATTTAATTTATGTGTAATGGGATCTTCCATTTTTTTTCATGACTGAACCACCTTGCAGATGAGAGAGTATAATTTAGTTTGTTGTATTGAAAATATAAAATATACTTTCTTTTTGCCAGGAAAAATATAAAATGTAGAAAACAGGCGCGCACACGCACACGCACGGTTGTGGTGATGAATTCAAGGGAAAATCTCAAATGAAACCACATGAATTATAAAATTCTTTAAAGGTAATGTCAATATGTGAAACGATGTATTGTGGAGAAGATTGATATCTGAAATTATAATATTTCACTAAAAATACAAATATGTTTATAAGGATCTTCCCTACATTGATACTCTACTTAAAAATTTAAATTGAACTTGAGAGTATAGTTGGTAATATGGGCCCAACCCGCGGGTTGAGCTCGCCAACCCGTGGCGGGTTGGGTTGGGCAAAAGCTAACCCATTTAGGTGTAGGTTTTTTTGACCCGCACCCGCGGCGGGCTAACCCACCAACCTACGGGTTAGCCCGCCAACCCTTTTTTTAAAAAAAAAAATTAAAATTTCTTTATAAAAAAATATGTTGATAACATCTTATTATAATGTAAACCTAATTAATATTGAATGTTTATTGATCATTTGATTGGTTTATATTTAGTTTAAATTTAATATTATAAAGTGTATTATATATCTTTAAGTTGTATTATATAAAATTTGAATTAAATATTTTATGTTCAAGTTGTGATGTATTTTTATTAATTAAATTTATGAAAAAAATATTTCATTTGAGGTATTGAAACAAATAAAAAAATATTATGAGTAAGAAAAATATAAAAAAAAATTTAAAAAAAATTGGTGGGTTGGCAGGCTGGGTTGGGAAAATCCCAACCCATATACATGCAGGTATTTGGGGCGGGCTTAACCCGCACCCTACGGGTTGGCCCATATTACCAGCACTACTTGAGAGTGGTCCTTTGAGGTCTGTCGTCCAGCCAACGAGGGAAGAACAGGTTTTTTTAGCCAAATGTGTGAATAGTAAACTTTTTTTAGCCAAATGCTACACTTTTAAAAATATTTAAGCAAATACTACAGTCAAACTCATTCTTCAGGTGAACAAGTTTAAATTTGTACTGAATTCGTTTATCTGAAAAATGAGTTCAGTACATCTTTTTCTTTTTATTAAAAAAACCCCAAAGGGTACTTTTTTTTAATTTAAAAATCCCGGGCCCACCCCCTCCCCCATCCCCAAATAATAATAAAAAAAATTATTATTTTTAAATCAATTCCAGCATAAAAAAAAAAGTTGTTATTTTTAAAATCCCTCCAAACTATACCGTTAAAAAAAAAATAAATCCTTACAAATTATTTTGATAAAAAGACGGATATGAAAAATGAAAAACATTACATTTATAATTTATACACTATTTCGCTTTTTATAAAACAAGACTATTTTTTAAAACAAAATTGTTATGCTTTTGTTAACGATAGGATAATTATAATTTATTAATTTCGTAACAAAATTGTTTTACAAAAAATAATTAGATACTTTTGGAGTATCACATCATTTTGAAATATTTTTATTGAAGATAATATGAATGATGTGATACGCCAAAAGTATCTAATTATTTCTTATGATACTCCAAAAAAAGTATCCAATAAAAATATTTCAAAATGATGTTATACTCTAAAAGTATCTAATTATTTTTCGTAAAACAATTTTGTTACTAAAAAATAAATTATAATTGTCCTATCGTTAACAAAAGCATAATAATTTTGTTTTAAAAAATGATATTGTTTTATAAAAAGCGAGAGAGTGTATAAATTATAAATGTAATGTTGTTCATTTTTCATATTCGTCTTTTTATCAAAATAATTTGTAAGGATTTATTTTTTTCTAAAGGTATAGTTTGGAGGGATTTTAAAAATAACAACTTTTTTTTTGTTGGAATTGATTTAAAAATAATAATTTTTTTTATTATTATTTGGGGATGGGGGAGGGGTCGGGGGGAGGGGTGGGGGGAGGGGTGGGCCCGGGGATTTTTAAATTTTAAAAAAAAGTATTCTTGGTGAATGAGTTTAGGGTTTTTTTAATAAAAAAAAAAGTGAACGAGTTCAGTATAAATTTAAACTTGTTCATCTGAAGAACGAGTTTGACTGTAGTATTTATCTAAGTATTTTTAAAAGTGTAACATTTAACTTAAAAAAAGTCTACTGTTCACGCATTTAGCTAAAAAAACCGGGAAGAACACGTATATTGCCTTTTCCCACACACTGCTCTCCCCATCTCCGATCAACCTTGTTTCATCGGACGGTTCAGGTGGCTTCTGGGGTACCCTGCGGGAGAGGGAAACGTGGCATGATATTTCTGAGCGAAAGAGGGAAGTCAAAGCCAACGTTTTAAAGAAAACGCCATGAATTGCCACTTTGTTTTGCCCCAAATGGAAGTTGAATCTCACTCAACCTTTTCGTCAGACAAAGCGTTTATGACGTTCCACCTAACCATTTGAAATTTTGAGTCTTCCCATCTCTCATCTCTGTGTTACCAAGCGACAGACTCGTTCATTCATGTCCCCTTTTCTCCTCATCTTTTAATTCCAGTAACTTATTAATCACTGCACTCATACTAAGCGAAAACCAAAACAAGAAAACAGGGAAGTTTATCCTTCTTCATCTATATCCGCCAATGATACCACAAACATGTGGCATCTGAATGAACTACAATACTTGCATCCATCCCAGACAGGGGTGGATGTGATGAGTGGGTATTACATATCAAATATCAATACCAATGACAGCCACCAACCAAC
>QFDD01120595.1:0-10421 GCA_006871305.1 Vachellia collinsii
AAAAAAAAAAGCGATGTGGGAGGATTTTCCAATTCGTCCTCCAATTCGCAAATCGGAGCAAAATTGCTTGTTATTGCTTTTCTGTTTATGAAAAAATTATTGAACAAATAGTTCTTTTTGTTCGCCCTATAATATAAAGTACTTTTCCAGGCAAAAAAAAAGAATAAAGTACTTTTACTAAATTTACTCTCTCTTTTTTGTTGCCAAGATACTAAATTTACTTATTGCCTTATTTGGAGTTTGATGACATAATATTTGACAACTAATAACTTCAATTTGTTTCCGAAATTCTGTTCAACGTTTTGTTGCGCAATGATAGATGCTGCTGTAAACTGATAATATATATCGATCCCTCTAATTTTTTTCGGACTAATTATTTTATAATTCATATAAAATCCCTATTTTTAAGATTAATATGCTTCTGCTGTACGGGGACATATAAGACTCAGTCAAAGAGCGATAATTTTAAGGTGGAAAAAAGTGTAAATAGCAAAAAGCAGAGAGGTTGCAAGTGATAATTTTCCAAGAATTCTGGGGTGGTTGGTTTGGGAATTACGAGGCCAGAAAAGGCTTGGCAGCATTCGGTGGTACGGTTGGTTCGGGGAGTGGCGAATTGCGTAACGCCGATGGAGACACGTAGAGATGTGTGCAAATAATTCTTCTCACAGGCGGCGGAGGTGGTCGCGTGCTCGGCACGTGCGTTTCAGTTTCCCAGTGGCCAGTGATTGCCACTCCTGGGTTTTGGGTTTTGTTTTGACCAAATGGCTGGCTAGCTGGGAAACTTGGAACTTTTTTTTTTTTTTTTTGTTGGGGGGGGGGTAGATTCTCGCATGTTTATTTTTCTTTTATATGGCAATGTTTGTTATTACTTTGATCTTTAACATATAAATTAGTTGACTATTTTTTAAAAGATTAAAAAAGTTAATTAATTGATATATTTATCATTTTTTTCTAAACTAATTTGTATGATTTGCAGAATGATATATAATCTAACAATACATATAAATATTTCAGAATATATGTTATAATTAGATAATTTATTTAATTTTTTGATCACTTTAAAAAAAATCAACTAGCTCTTATATATTATTAATCACATGAATAACATGAATTTGTGATTTATGTCAACGCCACTGGGCTTCATAAAAGTAGATATAAATTACTTTCCAACAAAGCTTTCCTAATGAGATGAGTTAGTAGGTCAACCTAGGTGTGCTTCTTGGGCAAGAGGTCAATTTTCAACCGAGCTCCTGTAGCTTCAGAAATGTAGTTAATCAATTGACGGTGTACCCTAAAAGAAAATTACTGAAAGATATTCGCTCTGATGAAAAAATGGAGAAGTTATTTTGCATTTGCTTGTTATGGAAAAATAGAATACATTAGTAGTGAGATTGGAGTAAATCTCGTGCATGATTTCGGATGCAGGAAGTCAAGAAATGCAAGGAAGTTTGATGAACATCAATATATGTTCAAGGCATGAAGAATGTGAAGGACGTTCTTCACAGATAACGTTGAGGAAAGGTTTTCAAGCGAAGGAGACAGTGAGGGGGCATACGGCAAGTCCTTCTTTTCGCGAATTCAAGTACATTGTTTATAATAAGAAGCAAAGTGGGTATTGCTTGCTGATTGAAAGATGACTGTAATTGGCAGGTAAATGTTGTGAAGGGATTGAAACTATACGAGGATATCTTCACCGATTCTGAACTCTGCAAGCTCACTGATTTTGTCGATGAGCTTCATACTGCTGGCCAGAATGGAGAACTCTCTGGTAAACCACTCTTGACTTTTCTTACTTTTTTGGGTTCATTCTCTGTACAATCTCCGTCTAAGCATTTGGATTTTGGGCTCGAAAAGAGGACAAATTTTCAATCTAGTTCGGTGAATCAAACGGATTAAAAGTTCCGGCAGAATCTTGATGTATTACATTTTGTCATTGTCGTGACTCTAATAGGTTGGCTTCCTCAGCGTCATCTGCATGTCAGGTTTAAACGCTAAAAGACAACAATTGGTGCAAGCTATTGATTGTCAACTATGAAAAAGACTAACAGAAACCTCTGGATGAATGCAGGAGAAACTTTTATACTATTTAATAAGCAAATGAAGGGAAACAAACGAGAGATGATTCAGCTGGGCATACCAATTTTTGGACAGATAAAGGATGATTCAAACAGTAAGGACAACACAGTTGAAAAATATTTCTTGTCTAGCCATTACCTAGTCATTGCACAAATGGCTCCAAATTTATAGTTAACCTGTAATTCTGTTGTTTCCTTTTCTAATTTTGTCTGCAGGCAATATAGAGCCAATTCCATCTCTCCTCCAAAATGTCATTGATCACCTTATCCAATGGCGTCTGCTTCCCGAATACAGAAGGCCAGATGGCTGTATCATCAACTTTTTTGAAGAGGTAATATCCCAGACTTTCTGGTTTCCTATAGTTCAGCCTGTATTAGTTAGATAATCACTTTGAACCATTTCTCACTGACATAACAATTTAGCAATGTCTTTATAATTTGTTTCTCTAGGGGGAACATTCTCAGCCTTTCCTGAAACCACCACACCTGGATCAACCACTGTCCACTCTTCTTCTTTCTGAATCTACTATGGCTTTTGGGCGTACTCTTATGAGCGAAAATGATGGGAACTACAAGGGGCCACTCATGCTCTCATTGAAGAAGGGGTATATTTATATATTAAAGAACTGATAAATACTCCCCGCTGTCATAAATATTCCATTTATAGTAATTAAGGCTCTAGTTACAATATTAAATACAAAGTCCTTTTTAACGTTAAAAGGATTTTGGCCCCAAAAAAAAAAATTAACGTTAAAAGGATAACACAACTGTAAAACGTAAAAGTAATGTTTTTAAGAGAATGAAATTATTAGTAGCTATTGCATGTATATCACTTAATGGTCTCTCTCCCTGTCCGTAGTATCATAGAAACTTGCAGCCAGGTAGGGTATACTTTAGATAGCATTTCTTACTCCTGGCGATTTCAATTTCTAGATTTGGGGTACCAGGACCAGTTCCTAGTTTTGCCTAAGGGTTGCATTGTTAGTCTTCAATTCGACCGGGAAGTCTCTTTGTGGTCTATAAATACCTCTCATATTATTCATATAAATTGATAATGTGTTGTGAATTGACAACTTCCATTATGCACTAGAGATATAACCTCGTAAGTACAGTACCCATTAAGTGGTCATGCAACAAATGCCGGAAAAGCTTTTAAAATATTGTTGAGGAATGTTAGGTGTGGTACCATCAGCATTTCTGCATCTGCATTTAGGTGGTAGTAGTGTGGAGCATTTAGCGCCAAGTTTCCACAAGGGACAAAATCCAAATTAAGCTCAGAAGAACTGGAACCTTGACCGACAGTTGTCTCAAAGAAGTGTTTGTTCTATGACTGGACTAGAATTGAATCTTGTGTAATATACAATACAGAAATAAGTTACATTAATCTTGTGTTATAGATTTTGCCTTTTTATATATTGGTTAATGAGGTAATCTTTCTCATCTGTCTTCAAGTCATAACAATAATTACTGGCCTGAGCACTTTTCAAGGCTACCCTTTTTATAGTTCGAGTGTGAACACGTGATTCAATTGCGAGTACCCAACCTTTTTGCAGGTCTCTTCTAGTGATGAGAGGAAACAGTGCTGACATGGCGAGGCACGTCATGTGTCCATCCCCAAACAGAAGGGTCAGCATCACCTTCTTCAGAGTGAGGCCAGACTCCAATCAATGCCAACCACCGACTCCTTCAATGGTGAGTGCCATGACTTTCTGGAAACCTGGAATTTCGTGTCCATATGCGTCGCCAAGTGTACCTCCCAGTGGGCCTGAGCCAATGGGAATGATGCCCAAATGGGGAATCCTCGGAGCTCCGGTGGTGATGTTAGCCCCTGTGAGCCCTCGAAAATTAGCTAGTGGTGGAGGAACTGGGGTATTCTTGCCCTGGAATGTGCCATCCAGAAAACCTGCAAAGCATCTTCCACCACGCGCCCAACGAGGACGACTTCTGGCATTACCTTCTTCAGTGGAGTCACACGTATCAGACTCTTCTTCTGAACCCAGCATTAGTGCTTGAAGAGTTGAAGGAGAAGTGTGTCAATGCCAGAGTTATTTACTTAGTTCAACAAACAAGGTCCAGCTGTCATTAGAGGAGTTTGGTTCTCACGTTCTTTTTTTGTATTTTTTTTTTCCAATTACCTTTAGAGCAGATGATCTAGTGGTGTTCACAATAGTTTTTTCATGGATACCAATTATAGTACAGAAGTCAAGCAAGTTAATTATATGGAGAATTGAGCTTTGCATGAATGATGATTTCTGTTAAATCTTCATCCTGAACAAGCCAAATCATACGTGGGGATGCATAGGCTATAAACATAGATCCAGCCCTTGTTATCATGTGATGAACATCCCCAGTTCAGCTTGTTAAATATGCTGTAAAAGTGTAAAGAAGCTGGCATGGTTATCTAATTATCTGTTAATACAATTTCACCAAAGAAAAGTCAAGTCATTGTAAAGTTTGGTTGAAGTCATCTATTTGTTTCTAATATGTTTCTCAAAGTTTGATTTGAAACTGCAAGTATAAAATGCAACTGAAGTCAGTTGTTATTATGTATGTTGGATTTCTAAGCTACCTGTAATGATCCTATATCATGTTTCATGAGGATGTGCCAACAATTCATTCAAAGGTGAAGCCAGTAAAACAAAATTATTGGAATCCCAATTAATTAAGAGAGTATAAGAAGGGAAACTGACCCCATATTGACACATCGGTTGGGCCATGTTTGAAAACTTCAACTTGCAATTCCAGGTCAGAGTACTTGCTGGGCATCCTATAGAAAACTCCCATCGTCTGCCTGCACTATGTTAATGCCACGGCCACAAGAAAAAGAGAATTTTATCCTTTTTATCACATCAGATGATCAAAAGACTAAAAAAAAAATATATATATCTCAAGGATTCCAATTGTCATTCAAGCAACCAACAAAGGTCGCCAAAAGTGATGCAAAAATATTTGCAACTATATATTGGTTAAAGTTCCCTCACAAGTCTAAACAAATTGAATCACTAATTGGTTTTAGAGCGAGCTTGTACCAAGGTAGAATATACCTTGAAAAGAATAGCTTCATACGCCAGCCCTTAATTCCTGCGAAGATTGAAGAGCTCAATGAGCCATGTCTGGTAGCTATCATTGAAAATGCACCCAAAGTTCAACAAAAGATGCTATCGCCTCTTCAGTATGAGAGAGCAGGCTATAAAATAAGCAGTTGCAAGCCTTATGCAGTGCCTTCCTCGTGCATAGAAATGACAAGCGTTCTATCGATGCAATATCAAACATCCCTTCGATGTCGTTATCATAGAAAACCGTCATCTTAAAACAATATAAACATACTCAGCTGGAACAGAACTTCATATGCCAAGTTATCATCACTTGAATTCAAAAAGGATGAATTGATTGGTCAGTGTGTCACTTACTGATACTAATCAAACAGTTGAATTCGTAAGGGATGATTTATTAGGCACTTTCTGATGTTAATCAAATAAAACAAAAAGCACAACTGAGTCAGGCAAAGGATTCTTATCCTATTAAGAAGAGAAAATGAGATGGTACATATATCAGTTTGCAGGGATTATATTTTGACGTGCCCAAATGGTGAAAAATGAACCATAAACAATAACATCAGAGAAATAGTTGCTTTAATACATTGACAGGAAAAGAACAGACGACATTACTGCTCTATTAATTTTTACAAACATAAAAGAAATGGCAAATTTCCCTGACAAAGGCAAACTAACATATATCTTGGAAAGAAGTCAGAAGGCCAATGCATCAAATATCTCAAGGCTTAGCCGGCTTCTCATCATCATCATCATCATCTTCAAT
Organism: Vachellia collinsii; assembly: GCA_006871305.1. Classification (NCBI taxonomy): domain Eukaryota; kingdom Viridiplantae; phylum Streptophyta; class Magnoliopsida; order Fabales; family Fabaceae; genus Vachellia; species Vachellia collinsii. The sequence continues at coordinate 5,895 of QFDD01120595.1, forward strand.
GTCCCAACTCAAGTCTTCATCTTCTTCTGCAGCACTCAGGCGCTTCCGCAAATCAACTTTGTTTGGGCTACCACTTTGAGTCGTTTTCTTTTCCTCAATAGAGCTAAGATCCTCAATCTCATCCCACCCGAGGTCTTCCTCCTCTGGTGCTGAGTGCTGGCTTGAAACCAGTGAAGATTCATTACCTTTAATGGAAGATTTGCCATCATCAGACTTTCTTTCTACCACCAATTTTGAGTCAGATTCTGTTGGTGAGTCATTCTCGGTGACTGCAGCCTGCACTTCAGTTATTGATTCCCCAGCTGTTTCCTTGATATTAATGTTGCTTCCATCATCCATTTGATGAACAACTGCTTTCTCAACTTTATATTCCTCAACAGTGTCCACATTGTTCCCAAGCTCCTTATCACGCAATGCACTCTCTCTCCTTTCTACCGTAGATTCCTCCCCCAAATGATGCCCCTGCTCCACATTAGAGTTTGTTCCCACCTCATTAGCAGCAGAAGAGCTTTCAACTCGCAACTCTGTATCCGCACTTTTTTCCAAAACTTCATCACCGACCTTCTTTGGGTTCACGAGGTCTGACTTAGCTTTAACCTCAAACCCCTCACCATCATCATCTTCAAAATCCCAGCTCAAATCCTCATCATCCAATGACGCTCTTCTTACAAGCCTAGCCCTCAATTCCTCGGCTTTCTTAAGCCTAGACACTTTATAATAATACCTATACCAGAAAGTTTCACGATCAACGCTACTTGGAACCACCTTATTGTAGATACTCTCCATGTCATGATTTTCTCTGAGATAGCTCTCAAATTCGTCTTGTTTTCCCTCCAACGAAAACTCCGATTTCCACTTATTATAATCATTTAAATCCTCGGGCTCTTCACAATAAGTACTAGCATCACCCTGAATAGCGCGGACCTGAGCATCAAACCTACTATAGGCTTTCGAATTTGAGCTCTTGTCGCCACTGAATTTCTGGTTATTGATGTTGTTATTGTCTGAATCGGATTCAATAGCGAGTATTGCATCCTTACCTTGAGATATGATCTGAGCCGTGCCTTTCACCAAAGAGTTCCCAAACTCATCAAAGGCATGACCCACTGTTTCCAGTGAACCATGGGCAACCTCAATCTCCTTTTTCAGCCCCGTGCCAAATTCCTGCAGATCACGACGATACGTCTCGATGATTGATTCAGATTTGACGGTCAAGTTTCTAATCAGACCTCCAAAGTTCCACCCGGCAGCATCAGAAGCATTAGGGCTCGAGTCGATCACGGATCCATGTTCAATCGGAGAGGAATCGCGATGAGGGCCCTCTTGGCCTTTGTTTTGCGGTGCATTATCGGGGATCTGGGATGCGGATTCAGATTGAGGAGGATCAGGGTCGTCGGAGAAAACTGATTTGAAGAAATTCATGGGGAACCGTGAAATTAAGGATCAAGGAGATTAGAATGTTGAATTTAAACAAGAGAGAATAGGAGAACAGAAGATTTATGGATAAACCGAAGATAGAGATTGATAACAGAGAAACTCCATCACCGTTATTACAATGCGCGTGGTGCGGCCACGGTGGCTGGAGGGTCGACGTCTTGTTAAAGCAAAGAGGAGAGTCCCTTCTACGCTGGTTTTATCCGGAACTATGACCTTCCTCTTGGCCTCAAGGCTCAAAGCTTGAGCTAAAGTCACTTATTATTCAACTGAATAAGAAAATTTATATAAAATCAGTATTTGAACTGAATACTCCTAAAGGAAGGGGGGAAAATATTGAAGAACTTCTCCATATTAATGCCGCATTCTGTTGGCAACCAAAAAATAAATAAATAAAACAGGATTCTCGAATCTTAATTGAAAGAGTTCAATCGAAGGGGTCTAAGATCACAACTGATGCTGCATTTTTTTAAACAGTATTTTATTTTATTTAAAAAAAACGTGATTTGGGGCACTTCAAGAACAGTTTCTACAAGTTATCTGTTGGGTCTCAGATTAATCCAAAGGAAATTATGTTCGATCACGCAGGTGTGAAGTTGTTGATAGGATTCGCCATGTGGGCATTGTTTTCAGTACAAATTAATACAAGGATGAAGGATATAAAATTTATTATATACTATATTAATAATGAATTATCAATAATATAGTTTATTAACATGAAGGAATTAAATTGTTTTTAGGCGGTAATTCTCTGAAAGTAGAATTCCCCTCGTGTGAGTAGTCAGTGGAAGCTTTGATTTTTGTGAACCAATTCCATGCATAGCTTATACTACAAATGAATTGACAGTAAAAATATTGGTCATTTAGCTAGACAAATAGCAAGCATGTGCCACTTAACCTTAACTTCTTCAATATGTGTGTATATATAGCTAAATTAATCAGTTTATCAAGTTGAAAATGTTATCATCGGTTGGCAAAAACATAAAATAATGTTATACTTGAATCACGAAAGTGAATGTGAATGATTATTTAGGCATAAAGCAAGTTTCAGGATAGGCCAAATATGCTAGTTTTCTCGAATAACTAGTAGATTTAATAGGGATTCTCTCCGGTAAGTTCACTCAATTCACATTACAAAATTGAATCCCATCATTCATTTCATTTCTCTCCTCCATCTAAATTGCAGTCAATGCCCATATCGCCCTTGATTTGCATTACTCAATATTCTAGCAAAACCAAAAAAAAAAAAAAAATTGAGCGCTTGAAAGATAAAAGGTGATATGGAGCCCAAAGGTGATTCCTTCTATGATCAACCCTTTTTATATTCACAGCAAAAACGAAGGGTAAAGCAAATGGGTACTAGAATGTGCTCTATTAGAATATTGTGTCTTTGTCTAATGGGGTAATACCATCAGCTTATGGAATGTTTGATCATCCCAAAAATGAGTAAAGCCCAGCTAGAAAACAATTTGAAGCAGGGTACACAAATTTAAAAGATAAACAGAGATTGGGTTCCAAAACTCTGTATACAAAAGAATATTTCAGAATAGACCAGACAAGAAATAAATTCACTGCCTCTAAACTGACTCAACCCAGAGACAACACACCCAAAGAGACCATCATATATTCCTCATAAAGATGCATTGCTCATGATGATGGTTCAACCTGATTATCATCATTGGACATCTTCTTTACCTTTTTTCTAGCAGAAGCCTTCTTCCCAACAATCTCTGGAATAGTGTCTTGCATTATCTTCGGGGCTCCAAAATCAAAGTCAGAAGCGGAGACGTCTTTGATTTCTGGATGCTCTTTCAGGTATGATGATACCTCATTGCGGGTCCTGAGCTTTTTGCCAAAGGGGGTTATGTAGTAAGGATCCAGTTTAGAGTAATCTTTTCTCAGCACCAAGCTTCTCTTGAAGCCTTCTGGAGTCTTTCGGACGTTAGGCTTGTCGATGACCCATGTTCGAGTGGCATCATACTCAATATCAGCAGGGTCATCACAAGATGTGTTTGGCTTTCTGTTACAGTAAAAAGGTTCCTCACTGATTTTCTGTCTAATGTCTTCAAACTCCTCTTGTGTATCAATAACCCTCCATTTCAAGCATTCTTGGCACTGGGCAGCATATATATCAACTGAACCCTGACCGGGCTTTTTCTGACAGGAATAGCCACCAATTCAGAAAGCAGCAAGGTTTTATTAAGAATTCATCCATCAGAACCGATAATGAATTTAGGTTTCAAACTTGGCAACGGTTTTTTTTTTTTTTTGTGCCAGAAAGCATTAAAAGAATGTCTAACAATCTATACCTGTGTTTGTTGCCTTACTTCTAGTCGTGAGACCTGGAAATTAACCAGGTCATAACAGGAAAACAATTTAGTAAGTATTACTGGCTTGGAAAAAAAATGCAGTGTATGTTATGTTCATTATGGAAAACATGACAGATAGCAGAAAAGAATTCAGTTCATCACCAAGGCCAATATATAATCAAGTAATTAATTATATTGTGAACCCATAAAAAATCCATTAGCCCACTGGTTAGCAACATCTGTTAATAGTTCTGTGCCTATTTTATTCTGACAACATCGTTATCAGAATAAACCTTGCACAAGTTTTCAGAGTTTTGAAATCATATTCAAATATTAAGGTGGGGAAAAAAAAGTATACTCAACGACAGCTCAGAATCGAATAGATACTCTATGAGGAAAAACAAAACCATCTAATACTTTCATTCTCTTTATTTTCAAATCCATGCCTTGTTTGATTGCCAGGGGGAAACCCTAAGACCAAAATCACACGCCTCGTACTTGATCACAGCTCTGATTCCCAAATACAAACATTAGGCATCTAATACCACCATTATCACGTTACGCAAGTATACATCTAATATTTGAGAACAAAATCCCGAAATTTCATATTCTGAGCAACCACAGAAGGGAACAAAACGAGTAAGCTAGTGAGCATCGTACCTGAGGAGGGGATTTTTTAGAATTTGCTTGGCCGCCTTTCCCAGAGACTTTCTCAGAGGGCTTCTTCATCTTCAACCGTTCTCTTTCCCACCAACAACCCCAATTACCAGATCCCCACCTCACT
>QFDD01120597.1:0-12346 GCA_006871305.1 Vachellia collinsii
AAAACAGAACCTCTTCTCCACACAGACCTACCGTCATGTCTGTATCTACTCATTTTCATTTTAATTTTTTTAAAAAAAGGATGAATTTTTTTAAAATTTCAAATTTGAAAGTTAAAAAAAGAAAAAAAAATAGAACCCTTGACATATTGATATATATATTGTGATACTTTGTTAGGATGACTATTTTGAAATTGAAAATAATGTTGGATAATTGATAAGCTATAAGTATATGATTGGTTTGATAATTGTTACTTTGTTAATAATGGAATTTACTACTTAAATTTTGAAATTTTCAATTTTGGATAGTTTAATTGTGTCAATGTGTGATTATATTTATTTTTTAATTTTTTTATTCCTCACCGGTCTGACCCCCGGTTTGACTCCGATCTGACCCACTGACCCTTAATCCACTGCCTTGACCGGTTCAGTCACCGTCCGAGTTGGTGAACCTTGATTAAAACATTTTGTTTGACATTTTAATTCATTTAAAAATATACAATATATATTAAAATTATAGAACATAATATATGACGCATAAAAATTAATTTTAATGTAGTAAATAGATTTTCAATGCACAATTCTTCTTGCTGTTACATATGTCATGTTTATCTACAAGAAGTTGATTATTATATCAACCACTATTATCAACTTTTTCAATTCATGATTTTGATATGTATATTTTTAGAGGTTAGGTGTTTGGTAACTTATGAGGTAACCATTTTTTTGCGTTTAGAATTAATTTTGACATATATAGCAGTGTTTGGTTTTGAGTTTATATATGGATATTTGGATATTTTTTTCACGTAAATAGTGATTTTTTTACTCACAATTTCACATCATTGAAAATGAGAGGAACCTAGACAGGCCAAGCAATTACATATTTGAGTCTCTAGGGAAACTATAAAATATAGTATAATGTGAAAATAATGACCAAGAGAGAAGGGTGGCATGTGAGTGTGGCCCAACCACCTCCTCTATCTTTCGTTTCTTCTACTACCAAAGATTAAGCTCCTAATTAAGAAATTACTATAAGATATGTAATTTAATTTCACACTTTTCCAATTTCACAGATATTTTTGGATGTTCTCAAAATGCATTGGTTTGGAATACAAATCTCAAGGGATTCACATCCAGTGCCAGGTTCTCCCACTCTCTTAATCTTTTAAATTTATTCATCTTCAATATATATATAGAGGGTCAAAGTGTAAATTTTTTTATAAAGTTTTTTCTTAGGAACAATGTAGTCCTGAAAGTTTTTTTAACACTAGTATTACCTTGAAAATAGAGCAATTTCTCCATAATTGTTAAAAATGTTAATGATCAGCCTCAACTTTTTAACAGTCAATATTAATTCTTTAATATCAAGAGTAGTATTTCTCCATTTTAAAAATTTTGGAGCAATATTGCTTTTAATAAAATTTCAGGGATAACATTATTTTCGAGCGAAAACTTTCTAAATAAATTAACACCTTAACCTCTATATATATATATATATATATTACTCCATATGGTCTTAAATGTATATAGGAGTTCCGTAACTACTCCCTCTAGTCTAGACCCTTCTAACTATTTTACAAGGCTTAAGAAAAGTGGTTAAAAGTAGTTTGTATAATTAAAATGGTAAAAAAATTATCACTACTCTCTAAGTTTATCCTTCAATTAAAATTAACCTATCTTAATTATCCTATTGTCATTAATATTTAACTAATTTGATTATATTAAGGAAGTTAATTAAATTAATTAATATGACATGTTTTTCCTTCTAAAACACTCTAATAATATTCATTAACTCCACATCTATGATCTTATTTATTGTTAAGGAAGTATTAATTAATAGGGGTAATTTGAAAAAAAGTTGATAAACGTAAAAAATATGTCTATTAGAGCTATGATCAACTCTTCAATAAGATTCTATATTAAGGATGAGAGGACTACCTTTAATTTCTTTCTCATACAATCTCTCTATATTGCAATTTATAACGGTATTGATGGAAAAGAAGAATATTGGCTTTTTGCATGGGAACTTGCATATTTTAGCATCACAAAAACCTTTTAAAATGGCCTTATAATAAGAACCGGATTGAGTAATTTACATATCAAGAAAATTAATAAAATTAATTATCTATAATAAATGTGTATTAATTCTTCTAAAATACTCTTTTAATCATTATAACTCTATTGATGGAAACTTCCTTTAATATATATAATTATTAGGAATAACTTGGGTAAACTGATAAATTTGTTTGACAAAATAGATTAAAATTCATATTTATGATAAAAAAAACAAACCCATAAATAGCTTCTACGTTTAAAATCAGATAGACTATATGAACTTTATAGCACTGAAATCAAACCATAAAAAAAAACAAGAAGCATGTATAAGCTTGATTCAAAATGTTTGTAAGGCATGCATGAAGCTTGCAATGTAGTTACTCCTTCCTGTATTGAATATAAGATTGTTATACTGCAAATGACACTTTATATTTAGGATCGAAGGAAGATGCATTATATATGATACAAGTGATCCATGGTTTGATGAATTTTGGGTCATATATATATAGGTACCAATGTATGTGGCAACGAAGATGGTAAAACTGAAGACATCCTTATTTATTCCAAATGCTAAGGAGTACAGCAAAGCTTGCATGAGATGGTTTGGTTATTATGAGAGTATATGTGTGCCCTACCTCTTCCATTCTCTTCAATGTCTCCTCTTAAAAATGGTTCCTGATTCCCTCCTTGATTGGTATTTCTTGAGACAACATCAGAACATTCGCAAAAGAGGACTCGCCAAGTATTCTAAGATCAACACATCAAAGCATCTCATCTCAAGTAATTAAATAAATGTCCATGATTAATTAGAATTTAGTTATTACATTACAACTGTGTAATAAGGTTCTGTATGATGATCGATGACATAACGGGAAGTTCTGTTTTTTTTTCCAATTTTCTAATTTGTGCGTCGGTTTTCTCTCATGATCGAGCTTACAAGTTACAATACCCCACTAAAAAAAGACCTTTGGTGGCAAACGAAGTTTTTTTTCTTTTTTCATTCGATATAGCTATTTCACTGTGCTGGATTCGAAAATTACTTGGGTTTGATTGTGGATAGTTCACCCGAGGGCTTTTTTTTTTTTATATTCACAAAAATTTAAATTTGAAGTTTTGTGTTTAAACTTCTAAAGCCCATTTCAATTAGACCAATGGCTATTGCTTAGTGGAGCCAAATTTAACACGAACTATTTTACTTCATTTACCAAGCGAGATTTGATTATGTGGCATGGAAGGGATTAGTTCTTTATAACGTGATAAATTAAAGTTTAAATTTTGTTAAAGGAAATATCTAACAATGTCTCAAGTAAGATTCTTTCTAGTGGGAAGTCCATGTACCTAGCAAAAAAAAAAACTATTTTACTTCATTTAACATTAATTTTTAAAATATCATACAAAAGAGGCAAATCACATAATTCAAGTATGGTCTAAATCAAACCGGATTGATCCAAACTAACTAATTATAAATCAAACCAAACTGAAATAGTTATATAACATAGCAATGCCTTGTTTGTATTAGCATTATAATGTGCTTTTATAATGTTGATCCAAACATATCAGCATATTCATGTAAATAAAGATAAAAATATTCTCAAATATTTATCACATACATATATAGTAAATAATGTTATAAGAGTGTGTTCTACAACTAATCTAAATAGGCATGAAGCCTCTATTTTAAATAAATCAATCTGTTTGGTTATTTGTCATGACCAAACCAAATTTAACCTATGAACACCCGCGTTTAAGTGATTATTTTTTTTTATCAAATGAATTTAGTAAGAGATCACTCATTCCTATACCAAACCATCTAGTAGCAACAAGCCATACTACTGGACATTAAAAGCCATATATAAATTAAACTAGGACTTAAAAGTCCCATAGCCATGTGTGTCAACTAAGGTACTTGCATTTTCTTGTACACATGCATGGCCTACTGCAGTAATTTCGGTGGCCACTGTCATGTGGGCAATTGTTGCGAGTGATGAAGGTAGATATATATCCGTGTCAAGATCTGAAAGTGATATAACAATAATGTTACCCGATTAAATAATCAGAATTAGATTAAATTATATTAAAGATAAATAAAGTCAATGATGATTGTAATTGGAACATCTATATGGCCTTCCCAAGGAACGGTCAGATGAGAAAATTAAAGGTTACATATGATGACAAAATAAAATCTTAGGCAACCTTTGAGATTAGACCCAAGTTCGGGCGAAAACATGATTTTCAAAAGTTTATGGTTACAGGGTAATTTTGAAAAATATCCCTAAAAATTTCAGAAAATTCTCAAAAATTGATGGAAGAATAGAGGAAAATGTCTTGGACAATATTGGGGTCTCGAAACAGGTAAAAACAAGGAAAATGGTAGGTGAAAACCTCCTTAAGTACTATACGTAATTAACATGGATAGTGTGAGGTATAAATTATAATTTTTGAAAACAAAGTTGATTAAAGTCAGCTTACATTTAAAACTAAAATAAACCTTTTAATTAATAGCTCTTATATTTATAGTAGTATAGGGCTAAACCACAAATCTAATAATGATATACGTCAACAAAAACACAGCAATTGAATGATGAATCGTACGTGCATTATGAAAACATTTCTCATAGGTCACGGATTTTTCATGGGGCATATAAATTGGAGCCCCCAACGCCCTTGCTTTGTATTTATGTGTGTGTGTGTGTGTGTATCGTTATTGGCCTACTTTTATATTTTCATAGTAAAAACTGCAACCGCAGGAAATAATAGAGACATCTTGTTGAATCGATCTAATGGTCTCCGACAAGCCACGTGGCAGAAGAATATAATGCACACTGATTTTTGAACTTTTGACCTTTTCTTCCTCTTTGGTATATAGTATCATCCCCTATCCCATCGTAAAAGATTGTAGACTATGCAGTTCTCAATCCCCACCGTTGGGTCGATCTATCTGTCTACTCGGCACTCCACGTCATCCACAATTTGAAGCATATCTTGAGCATCAATTTGTGAGAATCGTGTCCGTTCATTTCTGGCTAACCTCTCCCGATGTTCACGAGGCTAAATTCCTCTATTGTCAAACCTAAATGCCTCAGAAGATGTTAATAATACTTGTTCATGATGTAACTTAATTTCAACCCATCAAGCCAGTGGCTTGCCTTTTGTATTCGAAAAAAAAAAAGGATGTTAATAATAATAGTAATAGTTTACCTCTCAAGCATTTTGATGAGCCCTTTGCATCACCCCTTAGCTGTGAAACCTACAAATTTTTCACTTTATTCTATTTTCTTATATAGTTATCTGAGATATAATATTATTGGATCGGATCGAATCAGATTTAATCAATACCCTTGGAAATATTAAACTCATTTTAATTAATTAAGATCTTGAATGAGTTAGTTAATGGCCCCTAAAATCTTCATATTGGGTCTTGAAAATTAGGTTTAATCATTATTATATTGAAGATTTACTCTCTCACCTTTCATTGTCACCACGGCCCGGCCATAGGTTTGGGGTTTGTTCATCATCACACTTAAGTAAGAGCTGAAGTGTTAAGTAGGTTTATTCTCAATTGTTGTATAAGCTTATTAATTTTTTATGATTAATAAATATGGTTTCTTTATTTTAATTTGTTCTTTTTATATAATCCTCTCTCATAGATTTTGACAACAAGTTGATGGGTAACTCTTTTGAAATTGTTTTCATCTTTTACGTAGACTTAAATTTGAAATTTCATGTTTTAGTGATCGTAGCTCATTCCACATAGACTAACAACACACTTGTTGTTTATATGCTTAAAATAAAAATAAAATAGAATAAAAGGCATATCCTATCGGCATAACTGCGAGGCTATTGTTCTTTTGGGGGTGAAAATGATATGCATGGAGATAATTGGCTGTTAATTGGGATCCAAACATAATAATTAAGAAATTAAAGACTCGTCATCGGACAAAACACGACGTCGTACGTGGTTCCTCTATCTAATCCTTCAATTTATCAGAAAATTCATTATTTCGTTAGTTAACCCACTTGAACATATATTCCTATTTATACAAGTAAAAAAATTTGGGACCCAAATTCAAGGTTTTTGGATATAATTGGATCTCCTCTCAAAAAGAAAATAGGATCAACTTGAGCAAAACCTTCTGGATCTTCTGATAAGTCCTAAATCCAACTAGTGGAATTCCTTTCCCTCTGCATCACAATGGAATTGAGGTGGCCAGATATTTTTCTGGTAGCAACATGCTCTTTGGGCTTCATCACTCTTTTCAAATCTCTCATCTCTTTCATAAAATGGGTGTGGATTATGTTTTTTAGGCCAGCCAAGAATCTTAAAGCCTATGGCCCATGGGCTATCATTACTGGTTCCACCGATGGAATGGGTAAAGCCCTTTGCTTCGAATTGGCTTCCAAGGGACTCAACATTCTTCTGGTTGGTCGAAACCCTAAGAAGCTCGAAACCACCATGAAGGAGATAAGAGACAAATATGGCGACCATGTGGAAGTGAAGCCTGTGGTGATTGACTTTGAGAAAGTTAATGGAGAAGAAATAGTGAAGAAGATGGAGGAAGCAAAGGAAGGTTTAGATGATGACGTGGGGATTCTGATAAACAACGCAGGCATGGGAGAACCTTATCCTAGGTTCCTTCATGAGAATGATCCTCAGGTTATTGATTCTGTCGTGAAAGTGAATCTGGAGGGACCCACTTGGATGACCAAGGCAGTGATTTCAAAAATGGTCAAGAACAAGAAAGGAGCCGTTGTTAACATTGGATCTGCTTCTGCTTCTGTTGTTCCCTCTTTTCCTCTCCATACCACTTATGCTGCTACAAAAGCGTGAGTAATTCTTTTAACCCATTCAAATTTGGAGAAATTATACACAACTCTTTAAATTTTATAATTTGTATCGGTAACTTTATTTTTTTTAATTTTGAAACTTTTTCATGATTCATCCTAAATTCTTATAGATAAATAACTTCTCAACTAATAGTTTTGTTTATTAATTATCTGCACATATATTAAAGTTAGGAGACTTATATGTATATAATTCGAAGCTTAAGGGGACATATATATATATATATAGACACACACAAATATGATTATTTAAGGGCCTATATATAATTGGTGGTTGAGGTTGGTCTATATGAGTTGAAAATTTCAGTGAACTCGATATTAAAGTTTCGAAAATTCTTTTTTTTGGGGGGGGGGGGGGGGGGTTCTGCCATTGAAAATATGTTTCGGTAAAAAGCCATAAATCGAGTACCGATATTCTATGTACAAAATTTGCAAAGCATTGATACTTTCTATGCATGAACATTTTTTGGGTCCTTCCTGATAAAATTTTCAAAAAAAGAACTTTTTCCCAATTTTTCCTATAAAGGCTTAGCTGCATGGAATTATTTGTAATAAGGTTCAAAGTTTAAAGGAATTTTATATAATTTACCCTTAAAATTTGAACCCCAACTACCATCCATACACAAACACACATCTGTATATATCCTTCTTGTTGGTTCACAGGTATGTTGCAACGTTGTCGAAATGCATGAATTTGGAGTACAAAAGGCAAGGAATTGATATCCAGTGTCAGGTCAGTAATTAATTAAGCAAGAGGCTGTTGAAACAATATATTAGGTTTTGAGTTTTGATGATGAGAGAGAGAGAGAGAGAGAGAGATTAAAGGAACAATAATTAAGGTTGTGTGTTGTGTGAAACGTGTGTGTGTGTGTAGGTACCACTGTATGTGGCAACGAAGATGACAAAGATGGAAACATCTGTGTTGGTTCCATCAGCAGAAACGTACAGCAAAGCAAGCAGTGCATGTATTGGGTACGAGAGAGAGTGTGTGCCTAATTTGGTTCATTCTCTTCAACGACTATTCGTTCGATCTCTTCTTCCTCATGCCTTCTGCGATTGGTATCTCATGCGTGGTTTCCTTGCCTTGCGCCAAAAAACCCTCTCTATGGATTCCGCCAAAGCTTTATGATTAAGTTAATTTGCTTCATTTTAGATTTTAATGTTACTACACACACACACGTACACGTGTGTGTGTGTGTGTGTAATGATGGAACTTTTGAGTCTGTAATTTCATTGCCAAGCACATTCTGAGGTCTTTCTGAAGTGATTTCCAAACACAGGCTGGCAATATTCGAAAACCATAAGTTACGTTTAATATTCTAAAATATTTTTCAATATCATTCAGTATCCCAAAATTAATTTTTATTACATTTCAGTTTAGCAACGATGTTACATAACACAACAAGTCGATAACTAATTAATATTTCCTTGGATGCTTATTTATACTCACTAGTCCATAATGTAAGCTACTCGTTAGTCTTTTATATTTGTTGCACTTTGTACTTAGCTGAAAATTTAATTTTTTTACGCCTGCCTCTAATTCATGTCTTTCTCACCATGCTCTCTAATCTCATCTCACTCATTCCCTCCCTCACCTCTCCATAAATAAGAATATAAAGGAGAGAGAAATATTTGAGAGAGAAAGCAACAGCTGTCAACATGAGTTAACAGAGGTGTCATTTTTGCTCCATTAACAAAAGTTGATTGGTACTTTTGCACCTAGGTAAAGTTTACAATACCATATGCACATTTGGGAAAAATAAACGGGTATTTTTAATTGCTCCTTCAACCAAAATTTAATGATATCACTTATAAATATAACCAAGTAAAACGTTCTTTCATCTTACCCTATAAATAAGACAATAATAGTATACTACTTTAAAATATTTATTTGTGTGTATCATTAGATTATATGTTAGTTTATAAGTCAGAAAAATTAATTTGAAAAATGTTTTTTGTTCCTTAATCTCTTTAAAAAATTAACCGGTTCTTATATCAAGGATTGATACTATCTCTAGTACCTAATATAAAAGTTATATATAGTTTTCATAGATTAAAAAATTATTGTTGGCAAAAAAAAAAAAGATTAAGAAATTATTAAAGTTATTTATAATAAATATGAGTTAGTGTTTCTTTAAAGATATTTTCCAACAGAATATCAACCATCACCTGGGATGCAGCAATTTTATTCAAGGAATTAAGAAGATAGTAAGATCATGCCCTTCAAAAATCATATCTGTATTAACTACACTTACAGCTATTAAGCATAGATTAAACTACTTTGGTCCGAAATATTATTAAGGCACATTCTAGAAGAAATTATTAATCCATATTATAAGTCACTTAGTGGGTTATTAATAAACTTTTTTCAAACCCCATTAGATTTGAAATTTCAAGTAGTATGTCTCTGCACTCTTAAATATGGACAGAGTTGTGTTGGCAAATGTTTTATTTTTAGACAAAAATTAATAAGTTAACTACTCTATTTAATTCTTGTGAGGAAGCATTGCTAATGACAAGTTAGTAACACGCCCTACTAACTGTCATTGGTGGCGCTCAAGTTGTCATTTAAAATGATTCAGTTGTTAATACAAATTTTTGAGTTCACTTAGGCGAACTTTCAACGTAGGATAATTTGATCTTTTCACTTTTACAAATAATAATATAAGTCAGATCCCATGGGACTCCATATTAATTTTTTGATTTTGAGGGATTTTTTTGTAGTATTTTCTACACCTGAGGACCCTGTATGTAATTTCCCCTTACAATTTTTTTATTTTTGTGAAGCTTAAATACTAATGACGTTGTTATAAGTATATTTGTGCATACTGAAATTTATAAATAGCATATAACTTTTAAAACTTCCCTAAATTACTAATGATAGCTTCTCATTGATACATATTAGTAAGGGTTAATTCCTCACAATGTGCAATATTACAATCTCTCTTAAAAAATATATTCAATTTTAATATCTAACAATATCTTAAACAGGAGTATCTCCATTAGAAGAATACATGTATTTAAAAAGAAAAAAGATAATTAGAGAGAGAGTGTGTGTATACGAAAATGACAATACATATAATCAATAATTAGGGGTTGAGATGAAAAAAAATAACATTAATATTTAAACGCATCCAAAATGTAGCTTAATTACATAAACAATCATACCTATTAAAAATTGTATTTTATAAAAATAATAGGAGGGAGTATGATGTCTACATACTACCAAAATAAAGTTAAATATCAAAGTCAGTGATCAGCTAATAATTAACAAGGCTTTAGAAGCCACATATATATATATATATAGACACACACACATTTATAAAGTAGAAAGAGATATTTCTAGGAACTCAACTATTGTGGTTATATATGGCAATGGAATGGTCAGAAATCTTCCTAGTGGCAACATGCTCCTTAGGATCCATCACTCTTTCAAAAGCTTTCATCCATTTTGTGAGGTGGGTGTGGGTTATGTTTTTGAGGCCAGCCAAGAATCTCAAAACCTACGGTTCATGGGCTATTGTCACCAGTTCGACCGACGGAATCGGGAAAGCCATTTCAATGGAATTTGCTTCCAAAGGACTCAACATCCTTCTGGTTGGTCGAAACCCTAAAAGGCTCAGCCACATCGAAGGAAATAAGAGACAAACATGGTGAACAAGTTGAAGTTAAGCCTGTGGTGATAGACTTTGAGAAAGTTAAAGGAGAAAAAAAAGAAATAGTGAAGAAGATGGAGGAAGCAATAGAAGGTTTAGATGTGGGTGTGTTAGTGAATAACGCAGGCATGGCAAACCCTTATCCCAGGTACTTTTATGAAGAAGACTTGGAGTTTATTGAAACGATTATCAAAGCGAACGTGGAAGCAATAACGTCGGTTACAAAAGCTGTGATGAAAGGAATGATCAGCAAGAAAAAAGGAGCCATCATCAACATTGGTTCTGCTTCTATTGTAATTCCTTCATATCCACTTTATACACTCTATGCTGCTACAAAATCGTATGTTTCTTAATCTTTCATATACACTCATCAAAAAGCTTTATCTTCTAATGGCTTTATATGATTTTGTTTTGCTAACTAGTTTTTATTCAAATATATATACACACACTTGTCATTTTCTCAGATACTTTGAGATGTTCTCAAAAGGCATAGAGTTAGAATACAAAGCACAAGGAATTGACGTGCAGTGCCAGGTTCTCTTGCTGATCTCAAACCTTCTTTATTTGATTCTCTAAGTTCATATTAAGTTTGAGTTTAATTCCTTAATTTTAAAAAGTACTTTTCAATCATCTAACCTAACACAGTTGATTAGTCTCATATAAGATTTTTTGTACCGGTTATTGTTATTTCAAAAATTAAACTCTTTTCTGATACAGCTATCTAATTAAGTCATATTCAAACATTGTCAAACTTAATACGGATTTAACTTTCCTAAAGGTATTTGCTGCATTCACATAAACTCAGAACTGAAATATCATGTTTTAGCAATTAAAGCACATCCCATTAGAATTCAATTAACGCACTATTGGTTTTCAAAAATTAAACTTAATATGTCAGCATTTAATAAGAATATTTTGACAATATTTTGTTAACAATGTTAGGTTTAAAAGAACTGAAAAGATAGTTCATAAAATCAAGGGACCAAAACAAAACTTCATATGGAGTTAAAGAACACCTAGAAGTAGACTTTTTCCCTTTTTTTTCAATGATGAGATCTATATCTTATATTCATAGGTACCATTATTAATTAGTAGCAACGAAGATGACAAAACTAAAGGCGTCTTTAATGGTTCCAATGGCTGAGGGTTATAGCAGAAGCTGCATCAGATGGTTTGGTTATAGGGAAAGCACATGTGTGCCCTATCTCATACATTCTGTACAGTTCCTTTTCATCCAAATAATGCTTCCTGATTAAATCATCTTTACAAGCGCAAAAGAATTAAGCATACCAAGCATTTCGACACTCAAGAATTAAGCATACCAAGTAGTAGCAGTAGTAATTATCTACATGATCAATGAGCAGGCATATAGCTCCGAGACTAAAAACTGCACTATTCACAACTATATAAACGATGCAGCTTCCAATAATTTAAATACATGTAATGATTAGAAATGTAGTAAACTCTTGTATGAGGATTAATAATAAAAATAAGTAAAAATTCTCTTTTGTTTGTGCTGCTACTACTGAAGTAGAGTTGATTAGAAGTGATATTTTTTGTATCATATCTGCAAATTTAGCTTTTTATATCTTTCATATATAGATATATATATATTTATGTATGATTCTTATTTCTAGGTAAGGGACGATAATAATGATGTTCTAAAATTATATAGTAGTAAGTTTATTGGAGCAGTACTTTGAAGGCACTAATGAAATCAAATTATGTATGTATGTGTACACACACACAGAGAGAGAGAGAGAGAGAGAGAGAGAGAGAGAGAGAGAGAGAGAGAG
>QFDD01120598.1:0-14522 GCA_006871305.1 Vachellia collinsii
TGTTGAAGGAAGAGTAAAGTACGCACGAGAAGAGATCTTTCTGACACTCTTGGTCTGTTCCAGATGAGTAATAACATGATTAGTGTATTTCATGCGAGCGTGATATCACAACCCACTTGAAATATCTCTCTCATCATCTCCAATGCTTTTTATTAATTTTAATCATTAAGGGAAATAATCTTCATCGGACGGAAGGCGTGTTGATTAAAAAAATGTTAATTAATATAATGCTGCAACCAGGCCTAGGCCCCTCCCCTGGCCCTGTCGTAATCAATTTAATTAACATGGTGCAATTAATTGTTGGATTAGCCAGACAGGTCATTTCCCTAGCGTTGTCAGCTTTTAGGTTTGTGCGTTTGTGCCAATGAAGTGAAGGGAAATTAATCATGATTTCAAAGCTGTCCATGTATTAGTTCCCCACTTAATTTAATCTTAAAGGATTATTATGGCGCTCAGTACGCTGTCTATTTTCAGTATTTAGATTTCGACAGTAATGAAATTATACATGTCATCGAAATGACTGTATACTTTTGTTCATCTTACCTTTAAAACAGAGTTTTTTTTTTTTTAAAGATGTATACCATAGGCGGTGTTCATTTTTTTTTATTAAGATGTCTTCTTCTAATTAAAATAGTCATGTTTTTTTTTTTTTACGAAACGTCACTTTAGTCATGTAGCATTTATGTTGATAAAAAATGTCTATACGAATATACCAAATACACATTTAAAATTAATTGACAATAAAATATCTTCGAGGGGAAAAAAATCTATATTTACGTGTGTAATGTTAATAATGAAAACTAGCCACGGTCGCACGGTTAATTAAAAAAGTGAAGGCTTCTTAAACCCATCATCTTAATCTTGATGCGAGATTGAAGGTGTGTGAGTTATTCCATGGCTGCCACCACCACATCCAGCTGCTCCGGCTTCTTCACTCTGCGGTCAAACCCCGAGGAATCGAGGGTCCGATCCTCCTCCTCCTCGTCGAGCCAGCCCTCTCCGGCTGGCTGTGGAAAGCTCGACGGTGTGGCCATGTGGTTCATCAACGGAGTCACCACCGCTTTCTTCGCATCTTTGGAGCGTTGCTCTTGCATCCGCGTCGCCACCGAAGAAGGCGGCGAAGACGCCAACGACGCGCCGTTGATCCTCAACGATGGGAATCTCCGCCGTGATGGTGCCGGCACCACCAGCCGCAGAAGGAATCCAAGTAAAACAAAGAAAACTGGAGGATCAGTACTCGCCGACGAAGACGTCTGATTATATATATATATATATGCACACATAGTGACGAAACAAATACACCTGAGCAAGATCAACTTCTCTTTCCATGGTGAGTCGTCATATATATATTGGGATTGTCAATTGTGCCGTTGGAAGCTTATTATATTATGTTTTAGAAAATGAAACTAAGGAGCAACTTTGTTCATTAATTGTTGATTGCAATGGCTTTTAATACGAGATAAATCAAGTATGGTTCATATATGTACTATAATAAGGTACTATCTCAAGTTCATCACCTGTCCTCTTCACATGAGTTATCGTTTTTGCTGAAGAAACTGGCATCAATATATCTGCACAGTTTAGCTATGTCCAATATCTAAATTTTGCTCGATCAAAGGGCCTGATCAACAAGAGATCTTCCACCACGCGATCGGCTAGATCACACACACACTTGATGATTATGTGCAGGCTGCCGAATTGTTGTTGGTTAACTATGAATTCTCAGCTGACCCTTCAATTTTACCCTGTCAGCTTGTCCATCTTGAATCTAGAGTCACTTATTACTGATTCACATTAAGGCGATTTTGATGGAATATACTCGTATATAAAATCCCAATACATCAGTCTAAGTGGTTGAAAATTTCACGATCCATTATTACTAGGATCTTCATGCGTTTCCAGAATAGCATGGTTAATGGGGTATACTCTGTGTTTTGATTGAATATAATTCCTGTGGTGGCTAAAGAAGCAATAAAGTGACTGAAGAGCTGGAAACACATCGTTAATTACTGGGGTCACCATCACAGTGATATTGTGCGTGTAATCGTTTCTTTTATTTGCACCACTGTTTGAAGATATAATTAATTAGGAGGATTGATTCATGAAATGATACTGTGATGTGAGAGAGGTTGGAGCGAAAGCTAAAGTTAATGATTTAAAAAATGAACAAGGTTGCACCCGCGTCCATCGGATTGAATGATGTTGTCGTCTGGGGCTGGGCCATGCATGATCATGCTGTTATTTCAATGGACAAACTCTCTTTTACTTTTCTTCACTTTTCTCTGCTGCTCAAGGAATCCAATGTAGCCTTCAACTAGGAAGAATAACAATATTATATATTCCGGTTCATCCGCTCATTTTGACTTTTTGGCGGTGAAACATACATTACTTATTCATGCTCCTGTGTTTATTACTTAGGCACAAATAGAGACCAGGAGTTTTGTTTTGGATGCTATCTCAGCCACAAATTTGGAAATATATGCTTGCAAGACCACGCTGGCCGGCTCGCACGTACTAATTAAACAAATTTGAGTTGGTCGTTGTCTGCATAACATATATATATATATATATATATATCTAGCTAAAACTAATTTTTCAAATACATATGTGGCTCTTTGCGTACTGGCGGTACTGCCCCGTTTAGTACTTTGACCTTGAACACTGCGAAAATCGTTAGTTATATTAGTGTAAACAGCTGCATGATTTATATATTATAATATAATTAAGTCAATGTCAAAATCTTCAATAACCTCCAATCAAATAATTGAGGTTTAAGAGGGAGTATAAATATGGTACATATATAAGCATGCACTTTAATTTGCCCAAAGTGTGCATGTTATTCACACTTGCTGCGTCTTTAACTTTTACGGTGAGTGCTGTGCACGTATGTATATGACGAAAATTGAATATTTAAACGTTTATGTGAGAGGAGGTCGATCTTTTAGACGTTAATTTGAGTGCATGCATGTTTGAAGAACGAATTGAAATTGCTGGTGGCTCTACACACAGAGGGAGGGAGGGAGGGAGGGCTGACTTATGCAGGTTAATTCAGTTTGAGGGGTCAATGTATATAGCTCAGGAGCTTGGTTAATGATATTTCATATTCTTGCAGTTGAATTGAACAAGCAACTGAGCATATTGAATTGGGTTACCAATATTGCGCATCTAATCACGGATGCAAGTTTGAAATGAACATTTTTTGCCATCTGAGAGATTTTGCTTGTTCATTGGCTGGGATATTGCTTTGGCGCTCTATAAAATAATTCAGAGCCCTTTTCAGCGGGGGAAAAAAAAAGAGGAGGAAGAAGAAGCCGTGTAGGTGTTGGAATATATTTAAAAATTGAAAAGTAAATGCGATTGAATGTACGAAGTGTAATATATACAAATGATAGCAGTACTGTTTAAAGGTGTTGTTTGAGATGACTCTGAGAATAACACAAATCTAATGAACAATATCAATGCATGCACACGTATACATTAGATGATACAAAAAGTTTACAAAATATATATTAATGCAAGTGATTTTCTTTTGATGTCTAGATGGAATGCTATATCTATTTTCGTCGATCTCTTTAAATTAAAATTACGGTTTTTGTCTCACAGTCCATGCATTTATTTATTTGTTAGGTTGATGCTGGAGCTTTCTGCTTTGCTCTAATTAAGGACCAAGTTTCTGATTAGGCGTTCTGGGCCAAGTTTTCTGTATAGATTGCTTTAGGAGAAAAAAGTCGAATGTTTGTGCTGTAATTGTTTTGGGCGATGACAAAAGTTGAAAGCCCCAAAATATTGGCGCCAAACGGAACCCTGTAATCAGCAAAAAAGGAAGAAGGCGCCGTTGCCGGGGATCGAACCCGGGTCACCCGCGTGACAGGCGGGAATACTTACCACTATACTACAACGACTTTGTTAATATTAAGGACAAACTTATTTAACTAATTTATTATTCTGTCTTCCCCAGATTGACCACCTCCTCACCGAATAACCGCTGTCAGGTCTTCCCTTGTTCAGTGTTCCCGTCGCGCAGGAGCTATGTGGGTTCATATCGCCGAACGCTCAAGGAAATTTTGGGCATAAACCCGAAATTGAATTTCAAACCCGAAGACTCCTGTTTCATAGATAAGTTGTTTTACACGGTGAACGAGTAGTTCAGGCGAAAATGTTTAGTGATACCGGGGAAACGCCCACGAGGTGCTTTGACGATTTCACTATTTCTTTCCATCAGCCTGCATTTAAGTATTTTGATTCTCTAAATGAATTTTTTGTTCTCGTCCTGCTCGAAAATTCGAAATGCAATCATAGATTGATGCAATATGATGCCGCATAGTATTTTCATTCCTTTTGTAGGATCACAGGATCATTTGGTGTAATTTGCTGTGCTAATTATATGATTAATTCTGTAATTTACTGTTAAATAAAATTTTGCTCTCATAACGAGGATCTGATTTGCTCATTATTATGCTTGAAAGGTATGAACTATTGAGCATGGTGAAGAAGCACTCAAACTTACTAGGAAAAACCGTAGTTGAGGAGCGTGATGCTCCTGACGTTGAAATGGATATGAAATTTTGGCACGACGTCTTTGATTTGTATTTTGTCCGTGGTAAGGAGTCAAGGGGACGTCAAGATGACGATCTTGTGTTCTTTGTCAGGAAATTGGTATGTTATGTTTAACAGTAAAGACTTTAAAATGGGAGCCTTTTATTGTTTTCCAGTAACTGAACTGCTGGTTTTCTATGAGTGTAATGATGTTTTTTCTGCAAGCTTTGATTGTTCGTTATTTTTATTCTTCTAAAACTCTTTCCTACAGGGATATGCTTCCTATAATAATCCGGCCAGCGATGCTCCTTACTTTGTGCGCAGGTGGGCTCCTAAGGTAAACTCGCATTGAAGTATGTTGAAATTTTTTAATTTTCATTCAAACTGTTTCTAGCATTGTGTGGCAATATTTTTGCACTTCACAGATGCCAGTAGAGCTTTACCACATAATAACTATACATCTTTTGTCTTTTTTGTTCATTTAGGCCATATTAGATTGTTAACTTTTCATCTTATTTTAATCATTATTTATCAGAAGAGTTAGAAGACAAGCATCTTGGTAAAATCCTTATTTCCATCCTTTAGTCCTTGCAATCATACATGAAAATTGTTGCCATACCAATATGACACCGATACTAGAATTTATGGATATTTGGCTGTTAAACATGTTAATACTGCCCATGCTTCAAATTTTTAACGCATGTTGATTGCATTTCCCCCCATTTCGTGATCTAGGTCGTGTAGCTGGACACTAATTTCACGTTAATATCATGTACTTGTGCTTCACATTGCCTCTTTCTCCCACACCCCACAAAAAAAGAAAAAGAAAAAAGAAGTTGTTGGAGTTGTGTGATTTTGACTCCAATGAGAATTGGTTGCATTAAGGTGATTGCTAATCATATGCAATTGCAGTATACTTTGTGAATTCCATATTTGATTGCTAAATTACTTTAGTACCAATACCTTTTTTGGTTGACATTGGATGTAGTAGGCCATCCATCATGATGCCAAATAATCCTGTTCACTTTTTGAACAGTTGGACGACTTAATTGATGAAACTTCTACAGATGTTGACTGGAGGCGTTCATTTTACTTGAACTTAATTGCCCATACCTCCTTTAGTATAACTATTGCAATTTGCAGGTAATGTTTTTCTTTAATTTCTTGTCTACCATTGTTTGCACCACGTTTTTAAGTTGTGTTCTGCACTATGCTGAGAATTTACATCTAATTCAATTCTTGTCAAAATCTTATCAGGATCTGTGAGTTGTTTCATTCTATGGCCTCTTCTGTTCAGCAAGAATAGATCTCGTTTTCAACAACTTCCAACATTCATTACAATTTCATAGCTTTTACTCTATCATGAATGTCATTGATGTGTGCATTATTTTTGAGATTTTTTCCACAATTGTTGGGTTTATGTTGCTGTATACATGTCAGATCATTCTGAACGTTGGAGGCAATCTACTCTGTGGCTGTAGATTGGTTTTTCACCTTTTCTAGTTGTTTTCTTCATATTGATTTCTATTGGAGTAGTACATATGTTGATTATGGTTAGATTATTGCTTCAAATATGATTGAACTATTCCCCAGTTTAATGGAGAGAGTTGTAATATGTTTTGAATGGATAGCCATAAAAGGATTGAGATCAGGGCTATAAAAAGTTGTCACTTAAGATTCTTGTTCCTTTTGTTTTTCCTTAAACATTAGTCAAGGGAATTTGAACTATCTCTTTCTCCAGTCACCAGGTTCTTCAGAATCATCAAGCTTCACAAAGTACACCATTGTCCCCTATATACAAGGTAATTGCAGTATAGTAAACTGTGCCAATCCTTTGAAATCAGTCAGTTCCTTAACTTTCCAATTGTTTTTAGAAGTTGAATTTCCTCCAGAATAATTCTGATACGGAAGGCATATGGTTAGATTGGGGTCTTTTAATTCATCTTTATTGTTGATGTTGACCAAAGATTCCAGAGAGTTTATTTTCAGACTCCTATTTTTTCTCCTTTGGTTCTGCTTCATGTTCCACCAATTTGTGTCTGTGAATATCCATTGATATATATATGCTTTTCTTCTATACAACTCTTTCAATCTCTTCAGAGGATGCTTTCCTCCTGAATTAGCCATGGCTATGATGGTGCTTGTGCCTGTGACTGATCTCTCCCATGGTTTGTCGTGGTGACTAGTAAGCTAGGGTTTGAATGTTATTTACTTGGACTATTGAATCTTTCATGTGACTTTAAACCCAAGCATTTATCTCTAAGTAATATAAAATACAGCTAATTTTGCTGTGCGGCCCTTTTGCACCTCCTCAGGTTGTAAAAACTGTGTATGCGTCTCCAAGTCGTGTAAATTTTCAATTGAACTCTGAAAAGGCAAGTATATTTATCATTTTGGATGTGTTACGCCCTTGGAATGAAAGAAATACTATGTTGAGAGATTTTTATCTGCAATGACACTGTCATTAACCTGGATCCAGGAAGTAGAGACAACACCTGCTTATCCAGATATTTGTTTTGCAATTGATGACTTTGACTCCACTTTTGATGCAGTGGTAATTCACTCATTTTATATCAAGATATTGCTTACCTTATCCAAGAATAGTGCCTTGTCTGAACAGATTTTTGCAAATTTGCTTTTCTATGGTAGTTGAAACCCCCCCCCAAAAAAAAAAAAAAAAAAAAAAAAAACAGTATTGCTTAGCTTTGCTGGTAAGATGGGAAGAGGGTGATTCCCCCACCCCACCTAAAAGTTAGTGGCTATTCCTGTGAAACGCTAAGGCTTAATTGTGCAGTTAAAGCTGCAATATTTGATTAACATTGAAACTTTAGGAAATGACCTGCATAACTAATTCCTCCTATAATTCTCTTCTTGTGATGTTACGATAGGCTCACTAAATAACTTTGGTTGTTTAGTTGAATAGTCCTTCACTAAACTATTGGAAGATGTGGTTTCATCTTCTGTGAGAACTTTTACTCTCTTTGTCCAGCCAGAAGGACACCCCAACTTTCATTCCGAATGATAACTGTATAAGCCTACCCTGATTTTCCCCCCTCAATTTTCTGCAGGTTTTAACTGAAAGAGATCATTGCTACTGTGTAGTTCTTAACGCACATGACGGGGCAGCCTTTCCTAGTAAGGAATCACATGATTTCAGTGTTAATGATAAATCTCCTAGAGTTGATCCTAATTCCCCAACGAGAAAGAACACTAAGGAAAGTGAATTCCATTCTTTATTAGAATGTTTGTATTTCTGATTGGCACTTCCTAGTTTAGAGATGATTGCATTGCTTTCTTATGTGTTTCAGAAGTATGGATTGGATGCTGGTTAGTTTCACTTTAACAGTGAATGTGTTATTGTGCTGGATAAACATTGTTCACGTTTGGTCATAGCAGTAATCAGATGGTGCTTTTAGGCTTGCTTTTGTGCTTAAATATCAAGGCTTATTTTTACATTTTTGTTAATTGCATCCTGGATCTTTTAACAAGTTGAAACCGTTCTCACTAATTTTGTATCTTTCTTCTCTAAATAAATGTGAACTAGCTGGCAAGAGAAATTTTGAAGATGGAAGTTTAGGTATTTACAGATAATTTGGTTGGGGGACTTGTTGTGACAGTATAAACAACTAAATCCTGGAGCAATAAGAAAATATAAGTTTAGATGATGAAAGTCCATAATAATTCTAACTATTATTGGTTTCAATTCTGTAGCTTTTAAATATATCAAATGAAAAGGTAAGTGATAATAATTTGGTTGGTGTCTATTACTTGCCTCCTTGTGCATTTGAACATATATGTTCTTTGAGTCTCTACCAAGTATTAAGCAACCATTACCTTTTTCATTGAATAGTGGAGTATTATTTTAAAAAAAAATTAGTTCTCTGAAGTATGTCTTTGATGATTCTGTTGACAAATTGCACTATATTAAGAATTTCTGATGTAATCAATTTGTAGTTGTAGACATGCTGACTTGATGGTGGTTGTGATTTGCAGCTCACCCTTTTCTCAGGGTTTGTCAGCTATCAGATGGTTCGAGATTCATATGATGGTAATTTTTTCCTGCAGTGACTTCTATCTGGATGATTGCTTTCATAATCAATCATTCATTTTTGTAATGTTGTCTATAGAGTGAAAGAAGGGGAGACTTCTTAAATACACCTGAATGTTTTGAACCTTCAGGAGATTTACATATTCCTTGCATGTGATACACTGATCTGATATGTCGTGTCTTGGGAACCTGAGGAATTTGAACTTTTCACAACCTCTGATTGAGATATAATATTTATCTTTACATAAATCCTCTGCGGGGCCCTGTTATGATCCTCAATCCTTCTTAGACTTTCTTACACAATCGTGTGCCTAAAGCAGTTTGATATTGTGGTTTAATCTCTAGTAACCTTCTGGTGGGTTTACTATCTCCCCTACTGTCACTGAGACCTACACGAAGACATGGGAATCAGAGAAAGAGGGGAGAAGAAGGAAATGCCTGAAATAAAGGAATATTCTAAAGGGGCCAAAGGTGATGCGATGGCTGTGAGGGAGGGAATGGTAAATTCAAGCCAGTAACTAGAGGGTGCAGGTGAGGAATGGTGGTCTGTATATGTGAGGGAGGGAGGGAGGGAGGGAGAGGTGTTTAGAGTGGGTAGTTTTTGGCTGAAGGGGGCATGAGTGTGAAGAATTTTGGTGAAGACTCTAGGTGAGAAATAGCCTTTTAAATGCAAGCAATCCTTTTCATCATATTTCTTCTGTTTTCTTGTGTTCTCTGTTTTACTGTTGTCACTATTAGCGAAGCTCTGTCTAAGTGTATGTGATGTTTTCTTGTTAATGTTGGTTGTTGAATGAGATACGTCTCTCACGAAGTGTTGCATGGTAGTGTGGATTTAGTTCAGTCACTGGGAAAGGTCTGTTGTCTTATATTCTGCTTCATCTAATGAGAACTTCATCCCTAAATAATCACCCTTTGTTACCACTTTAAAATTAAAAAGTGATGTTACGTATATAGTGTGAAATTGTGAGTTTATCATATTTTAAATTGGTAATGGGTGCGACGTACTAGTATATCAGTTGTCTCACATGTTTTCCCCTTAAAATGCAGCTGGCAAGTCTCGATTTGGTAGCCTTTTATCAGGGGGTCATTCTCCTGGCAAAACAGACAGAATTTATATGAAAGGTCCTGGAGGGCGTGGGGAAGTTGAAGTAGCTGTTTCTGGTGTCACAGGTAGGCAATATGCTGGTTACAAGGACTTTAGAAATCTCATCATGGAACTCTAGGCACCAATGTTTCTTACCTTATGAGCGGAGATGTAAAATATTTTACATCTCTTGTCTGCTTTACATTATGTGATTGGAATTGATTCTGTTAGTATGCCTAGCTCGTAAGTGGTTTATATATGGACTTGAATACTTAGAAGATACACGAGATCCTTGGAGGCTATATAAAATCCTATCGGTCCCCTATTTTATAATGAGGCAACATACTGGAGACACCCGGCATATGAATTTGCTGTTAATGTTATGATGTAAAAGAAGATAAGATAATTGGATAAATGAATCAGCCGTTGCAATGACAGATCAAAGTCTGGAGGATTCAGGCCCTTTTTCTCCAATAGCGTCAAAGAAAGGATTTGGATTTGGCTCAATTGTCCGTAGAGCAGCATCGGTTGCATCTGTTGCAGCAAAACATGCTTATGCGGTTGCCTCTTCCTCTAGCTCCAATTTTGATGATGAACTGATACCTTTGAAATGCAGCTTAATGTCCGTATCCTTGCCCTGGGAGCATATAGCATATGATCTTCTGTTCAAGGTGAGATATTGAAATGATTATCTGTTGATACATGAAGTGAGATTGCGTATTAGGAAACTGCTTCCTTCTTTATGTGAAGTCTTAACAGTTCTCATGACTAGGGACCTTCCTCTAATTTCTTTATGTAAATAGGCTTCTCGTTCAATGTTATCATGGGAAGCGGACCTCCCTTATTTTGAAGGTACTGATAACAATTGTTTGATTGTCACATTCAGGGAGCACCTCCGGTGAACATGTGAATATCTGTTGAATTTGTGTCTGCTATGGAAAAAGCGAGGGAGACTTGAACCAAAACTTCCACGTCATATTTTGGAATGTGGTCCCCCTTCTGACAATTGTCTGTAGGTGCAGGCATCAAAGGGTGCATATTTGGTGTTGGATTGAGCTTCCTATGGTATTTGTTGAATCTTAGTTGTAGATAATGTGATATAGACGTATTATCTGTTGGATTACTGTGACACTATCAATTTCTAGGTTCTCAGTAAGGCAGGTTCATTTATTTATACTTGGCAAAAAAAAAAAAAGGTTCATTTATTTATTATTTGTTCTTACTCCGCCCTCTGGTTCTTTCCCCCGGAGATAAAACGAAAGAAATTAGTCGTGGATCATACTATATACGCATGGATCGGATTCATAGTGCTGTTTAATTAGTCATTGTTAGCATATAAAGATCCATCCCCGTGGGGTTATCGGCATCGAGGGGCTTTGCTTACGCAATTTTCTTGTTATAGTTAATCTTGATGGTGCTTTAACTGATCATTTTTTCTTGATTAAACAATCTTGTGCTGATAATCAATTTTTTTGTTCAAATATTTATAATGAAATTCATATAATTCTTTTTTTATGAGCTTCATTGTAAATTGTAAGGAATAGGAAAGGTTTATTATTGTTAGCATTATTATTATTAAAAAAAAACAAGCGTAATGATGTTGCTATTTCTGGGCCGCGATGATGATTTTGGCATCATGCCCAATGCCCATGTTGGATATTTGCTTTTTAACGTTTGCACATTTCTATGGATTAGAGATTATAAATGAAATTTAACTCGTTATCCCCCATACGTATGGAGAAGCTTTTATCCCATCACGTTATAAGGCTAATGGCCATTTCACTTGAAATGCATTTCTTTCTCTGGTGGTCCCACTGTTCTAAATCAGCTACCATAAAACTTAATTTGAACTGCCGTCCTAATTTAACATGCACACAGGTATGACGTCTGGAAAAATTACCCAGAAAAAGGGTATGGCATCTAAAAGCTGGAGGAAAAAAAAAAAGTGCTTGGTGCACCCTTTAATATTAAAAGATCATGCCCATCGTCCATTGGAGCAACTTTCGAATTTGTAATATTGATACGTAAGACCATCCCTCGCATTCACATGGTGTATACAAAGAATACTTTGGGTCAATTACTTTTATTTTTTTATACAGCAGCGTAAACGTAACAGCTATTAACTATAGACCTTTAACTGTAACGTCATCCTCTGAAAGACTGAAACGGAAATAGTGTCACTGATTGCCATTGGTTGACCCCAAAAAAAAAAAAAAACATTATGAGTACGATGAAGCCCACCTTCACGAACCCCCTGGAGACTTTGGTTCCCCGGTTTTTTCCGAAACAAACCAATTCTTTGTATTGCAACAGTTCTCTCCCCCGTTGTAGAAAACTTCAAATTGAACTATCTCGTCCAAAAGCAGTTATAGTTCTATAATTAATATTATTTTATGATAATGATTATAGCCTCCTTTTAAGTTCATTATCCTAACTTATCCACGAAATTTCGGTAAAAAGGTAATTGATGGAATGGATGGCCGTCTACAAATCAAGAGGGTTGAAAGATTAAAAAGAAAAGCAACGTTAAACAGGGTCGGCTGCTAAAGGGACATTTATGCAAGACTGCCAATGGTTGATGGCAGAGGAATCTAAAGGGCACTGCGTATTCTTCTTTCTTAATAAAATTTTATTTCATGCATGTGCAACCTACTTTGGACGCACTAAAAGACGCGGGGTCTGAATTTTGTTTCGATTCATTCAATTAATTGTGGAGTTTAATTTAATAACTGTCCCCATGTTATCCTCCACTCACAGTTTGCTTTAGTGTATTAATTAATTTATATCATATATATGATTAAATTAGGTCCAGGTGAAGCAACTGCCCCAGGATGCTCAACTAAGAAAACGCCCTCCAGAATATTCCCCTCCATTACGCACCTCATCCCCTGATCATAACCATAGCAATGCCTATGTATATGTGTGTAAGAATTCTCTAGTGATTAAGAAAAAAAAAACAAGAAGAAGGAAGTGAAGCTCAGGTATTTTTGTCAGTTAGAAATGAAACTGTGTACTGTGACCTCTTGGCTCCTAGGTTCATGCACCAAACAATATTATTTTACAATTCCATGTAGGAATGATAGGTTTGTGCGTCGGGTGAAAAAGTAATTGTAATTAATTTTCAATTGGGTTTTGCGTAAAGCTGGAAAGTGAAGGAAGCAGCTTTTGGGTTCAACTTTGGCGTAAGATTAGTGGCCTTTTCCCCTGTGTTATATGGGCGTAGCCAAAATGACTTGGGCGCATATTCTGGTAAGAAGCGTCATGTAATTATGCTTGATCCTTCGTCATTAAGCTAAACCTAATCTCTCCCCAACGTCGACCCCATCCTCATACCATACGAAAAAAAACCTAAAAAGTTAATCTCACCTTTTCCTTTTAAAAAAGACGTTCGCTGAAATATATGTAAAGTCTTTTATTTTAATTTAAAAATTTCATTCGGCTCTTCTAGTCTTCTTTGGTTAATTTTGGTGGGTCACTATTTATATCATTTTAAAATATTTATTTTTTAAAAGCAAGTATGTGTAGTTATATAAAACCCAGCATAAATTGTTAGCGATAATTCAAAAAAATTGGTAAAAAGTATTTGTTTCTAAATTTTATCTGCCATCATGCATGTAACTTATTTTCAACGGTGGCAATTGTGTTTCAACAGTGTGTAAATCATGTGTAAAAGGTTTTAAAGCAAAAATTATTTACACACTACTGAAAATAAGTTGTATAGGATTGAAAAAGGGTTGCCTCCATCTAAATTCAGCTTTCCTTTTATCAGTAAAATTTCTTAGTTACTTTTCACTAATTTTTTCAATAATTAATATTGATGCTACTATTTTATATGCTACAAACTTTTTATTTCTGTTCACACCAAAAATGCTTTTTATATTTATTCAAAAGCTTGGATTTCAAAATCCTAAAGTTATTACACGTAATATGCTTTTGATTTTGTTTGGACGAATATAACCTTGTTTCCAAAATCTTTTGCTGTCATGGGGCCATCTTCGCCCTTAAATAGCCGTTTCCCAGGCTTCAGTTCTTCCCTTTTGGCTTTCCTCTCCTCTCTCTGCTTCATTCTTCAAGCACCGCTTTTTCTTTCATTCTTGCTGCTTCAGCCATGTTCTTCCACGACGACGTCGTCCAATCCCTCCAGTTCCCGCCGTCATCATGCTCGCTTCTTGACACCATGCTGACGCCGGGTGAGGTACAGGAGCTACTGTCCCTCATTCAAGCCGATCAGGAGGATCCGGCCAGCCCAAGCTCCGGTTCGCAAGGATCAACCCGGGCGGTTTACTCGGTGGATGCGAAAAAGCGCAGGCGCATGCAGTCGAACCGGGAGTCAGCTCGGCGGTCCCGCTGGAGAAAGAAGAGGCATTTAGAGAACCTCACGAACCAAGTGAACCGCCTAAAAACCGAAAACCGACAACTCAAAAACCAGCTGGGCCTCACCCTTCACCAGCATCTCATAGTCTCCCTAGAGAACTCTCAACTAAGATCCGAATCCGAAATCCTCGTGACCCGGCTGTCACATCTATATCGGGCTTTAGGCACCACCAGGCCATTTTAAGCCCTTGAACAATATATATCAGGAACGAACAAAAGAAAGACTACATATGTAGAGATCGCTCACTGCACACACACACACACACACACAAATAAAACTCATTCTCCCGGCGCACTGAACCAGAAACTGGTTTCATGCATGGAGATGATGGTCGATAAGGGAACTGTAAGAGGCAGGTGCTAGTAGTTTGTTTTTTGTTTTGTGATATTGTGGGTTAGGAGAAACGAAAGGGGTGGTTTGGAGAAGCCCCACGTCGTTGGAAGTACAATGTAAAGATATGAGAGGCCTTGCCTTTAGAT
>QFDD01120610.1:0-10005 GCA_006871305.1 Vachellia collinsii
CCCCCCCCCCCCCAAAAAAAAAAAAAACACCCCTTTTGGTTTCTCTGAGATCCCTTGTTACAGGCAGTCCCTTACTCCCTCATCTTTGTAATGTTCTATATGAGAATCTCACGGCAGTGATACGATACAAACCTTGCAGGATACTCAGTACCCAGTGATGAGGCAGAAGGATTTAAGTACTTCTTTAGGGTTTCAAAGAAGACATTTGAGTACATATGTTCCCTAGTAAGGGAGGATCTCATATCAAGGCCACCATCCGGGCTCATCAACATTGAGGGAAGGCTTCTTAGCGTCGAGAAGCAGGTTGCCATTGCCCTCAGAAGACTAGCATCCGGGGAATCTCAAGTTTCGGTTGGAGCTTCCTTTGGTGTTGGCCAGTCCACAGTTTCTCAGGTAACCTGGAGATTCATTGAGGCCATGGAAGAACGCTCTAGGCATCATCTCAAGTGGCCTGATTTCAATAGAATGGAAGACATCAAGTCCAAGTTCGAATCATCCCACGGGTTGCCTAATTGTTGTGGAGCCATTGATGCAACACACATCATGATGACCCTTCCTGCTGTACAAACCTCAGATGATTGGTGTGACCAAGAGAACAATTACAGCATGTTATTACAAGGAATTGTCGATCATGAAATGAGATTTATCGATATCATGACGGGTTTGCCCGGAGGCATGCCATTCTCCCGGCTATTGAAATGTTCAGGATTTTTCAGACTCTGTGAGAACGGGGAGCGGTTAAATGGAAAGGCGATAACAACCTCAACCGGAGGAGACATGATTAGAGAATATGTAGTTGGTGGATTTGGTTACCCTCTTCTTCCTTGGCTTATAACCCCACATGAAACTGATGGTATCTTGAACACCCAGTCCAGTTTTACTTTTAATGATAAGCATCGGGCTGCGAGGCTGCTCGCTGTTAGAGCTTTCTCTCAGTTAAAGGGCAGTTGGAGAATCCTTAGTAAGGTAATGTGGAGACCAGACAAGAGGAAATTGCCAAGTATTATTTTAATATGCTGCTTGCTTCATAATATAATAATTGATAGTGGAGATACTTTGGATCCAGATGTTGCCCTGTCTGGTCATCATGATTCTGGATATGAGGAACAGCATTGTAAGCATGCTGATCCTTTAGGAAGGACCTTAAGAGATAATTTGGCCAAGGCCTTGCAACATTAAAAATCAATTCAAGGTTCTTGTCAGTTCTGTTAATGCTCTTGTTCATATTCTCTAAAATATGATTTTTGGACTCTATTCAATTGTTGAATTGAGAGGCTAAATGTGTCATTCTGTTTGGTCTCATATTACTGAGCATTTTTACATGAACTAAAGGATCTTTAGTCTAAATGACTGTCAGATCCTTTTGATATTTAAACAAGAAAGCTACTGTCTTTGTGTAGTTTAGTGAAACAATAGTGCAATTCAATGATTCAACCACTTGAACTAAGTTTTACTGAATTAACAAAATGAACAAACAAGGCAATTAAAAACGAGTGGTTTTGACTGAAGGTTAAACCCACTAATTAGTCAAGAAACCAAAATTACCCATCAAAGTAACAATTTAGCTAGTGCACCTAGCTGCAAGTTTGAACAGTTCTTTTTTTTTTGTGGCACTGGAATGTTCAAACTTCAAGGCTTCATTATCAAATATCACTGTGGATGATGGCATATTTTGTGAATTGTGATGCCGATCAATCAACTTGGAAGCTTATTTATTACTTGGCCTTTAAATTTCGGGCAAGCATATTATAAAGTACATGGGATGTCTTTGTACCATGTCCTAAATTTAAGATTTCGTTTATTATGTAAATTGCATTTCAAAAGAGGTCCCATATTTAGAGGGGAGTATATCAAGTGTCAATGGTTATTAATGGAGCCATCTATGATAACTCCGATATTAAAGTCAGGTGAGGGACTAAAATTCAAAGTCACCTGATGGACAAAAGAAGACAGAAAAAGAACAACTGTTATTGATGTTTCTTCTTAGGCTCAATGGGCTCAAGATGAGATTAGCAAGCCCTTCATAGTTCATAGGCAACGATGAGATATCAGTAAATTTAACTATAAAATTCTACATAATTTATTATTAGTTATTTTTTTAAGAAAAATTAATATTGATACTTTTTAATTTTTTAAAATATTTCATTCTTACCATCTTTTAATATATTTTTCAGTAAGCCTAAAATTTTAAATGCACTTCTTTTTCCTCTCTTCTTTTGGGATGGTAAATTTTAAATAAAATGTGTTAAAAATTCAGATAAAATCTTCTTAACCTAAACAGCATAATATATTTATATACAAGAAGTGTCAGATTTTATACATAGAAATAACGCCCATGACTCATTATGCCACGCTCCGGATTCTGCACTTGGGTAAAATATTATAACTAAAAAAGTAGAAAAAACAACAACAAAAAATACATTCTTATCTCATTAGATGAGGTCGGTTATATGAATAATACAAAACCCATAAAAAATAAAAAAAAAACTAAGTCTAAGGACAAATTGTTAATTAAGATATCTCACTCAATGACCTGATTAAGACTTCTCTTAGATCTTTCGTAACCCCTACTACAAATGGTTGATCAACCTTTCTCATTAGTGTCTTCATTGGCCTTCCCTGAACACATGCAAATCATTTCAAACAATTTACACTATTTTCTCTTCAATAGTCACCACTTTAGCCCTTCATTGAATAAATTCATATATATTTCTCTGTATGACTAGGCATTCAATTCAACATCTTTATTTCAACTATTCCACTTTACGCCGATGCTGTCATGCTTTTGTTTTGGTCAAATAAAATTATGATAAAACTTCTCTTTTATTTTATCAGTAACTTCAAACACATAACTCTGTTGCTAATATAGAGGGGGAAAAAAGAGGATTTGGAGGATAGAAGAAAACAAAAATAAAGAACTTTAATTTGAAGGGGTTAATTTCTATTTGAATTGTGTATATCTCCCTAATAAATCTACATTTACAAATTACAATCGTCTTAAATGAAGACATAAACCTTCACGCAGATGGCCAACTCATTGGGCTGCGATGAGAATGAAGCTGCTGATATTCTAGCTAAGCATGCGTTGCAGAATGCTAGGGGGCTCCAGATCTTGTCTAAGGAGTCTACACAGGCCCTTCTGTTTAGATCTGGCATCACGTAACTCTGCGCTTGTTATTTTTTTTCTTTTGAGTTGTTTAGCCGTTTATTTCCATGTGTATCAAAAAAAAAAAAAAAAGCATCTTCCTTGATAGGATCCTGTGGCATCTTCTGCCACTGTGAAAAGGATCAATCACACCGTGAAGGATTCTGTACGGAACGCATTGGTATGTGATCTGCCTATTGGCGAGAGGTGATGGTGGTGGGGATAATCCTCGTGGCCCATGAGCTCCGGCGTCGTCAAGGCGTCTCCGAACGACCCCAGGTACTGCTGCACCACCAATACCGACGCCGTCGCCGCGAAATCCGACGATGCCAACAAATCCCCGATGGCACCTAACTCCGGACACTCGCTCCAGTCCGTCAGCCCCGCCGTCAATGGCGTTATAATCCCTTGCCCTCTTCCCACGATAAACAAGTTGTGTATATCGTCCATCGACTTTATGGCTGCCACAGTCTCTTCTCCGTTATTCACCACTTTCTCAATATAATCCAGTGATGAATTATCGTGCTCACTTCTCGTTCGGAACTCCTTCAGAACACTCTCATCCAATCGCTTCTCTTTGTCTTTCCCCGCACCGGAGTGTTGCTGCATTGCTTCTTCTCCGGGAACAAAACGCATCACCGTTAGATGTATCCCCTCATGGTCCAACATCCTCCCGGCGTACGACAAGGCTTCTCTGTCGTCGGGGCCACCGAAGAACAAAACGGCGACATGGTGTGTGATCTGGTTGGTGGATAATCTGTTAGAGCCGGTGAGTCCTCGGTCGACGAGGATCCCGACGGAGCAAGGCGAGTTGGCGAGCAAGTTCTGGTTGATTGTACGGAAGGCCGTGTTGGTGGCTTCCATTCCACCGTCGACGGTCTGTTGTTTGTGGAAAGGGATGATGATGAAGGCGACCCTCTTATCTTCTGCGAGGTTGCAGATGTCTTCATGCATGGTAGAGTAAGGAGAGATTGCGGTCAAGGGCTGAACAGAGACACCACCTGCATGTTGCTCGAAGTTTTCGAAGGCGTTAATGATGTGGTCGGATTGAGCTTGGGTTCTGTTAATGGCGGGGCCGTCTGGTTTTCTGGTGTTGTGGACGATGAGCATGGCGGAGGTCCGACCAGTGAGTTCCACCAAGTGGAGGACGTAGACGCAGATGGGTGATTTCTTCGTGGGGTTAGAAGCTTCCAGAAGGTTGATTATGGTCGGAACGTTCCTCGGAGTGTGGACACATACTAGGATTCTCAACTCTGAATCTCGCTTCGCTGTCTGAATTATCCTTCTTTTGTACGACACAGTCCTTCTTGACGGTTTATAAATCAAGGACACTAGTGGAACTATAATTCCTGTCATCACTAACGTTATCAACACCATGATCGCAAATGCTTCATCATCCAACACCTGCATATACAAATAAATAGATATATTAAGTTGATTCAGAAAATATATTAGCCATAATCCCTCGGCTACAGGGAAAATTTATAGATGTGGTTAAAACTCGATCTCTCAACTTTTTTTTTTTGGCCAAAATGATCTCTCAGCTGCTACACATTTAAAAACTTCAACCTCTAAGTTTCATGAAATAAAATATAATCTTATTTTTTAAAATATATGGGTTAATATTTTAAATGGTTAAATCAGAAAAGGTTGAGTTATATCCGACCAGAGTTTATGGTGTGATAAAAATAAGTTGGAATTTAAATATTGGGTTATAAAGTTAAGATTATATGCGCACAGTATTACAATGAGGTGAAATTTATGGATTGAGTTACAAAGGGTTAAATTGAACTGAATTAAAGTTTGAAATTGAATTACAAACGAGGCAAAAAGATACATTGGACAAAAAGATTAATAGATAAATAGTTGTGCTTGTACCTTCTGGTCCCTTCCTACGTTAAGGACAACAATTTCGACGAGGCCTTTGGTGTTCATGAGCAAGCCAATGGAAGTACCTTCACGGAGGCCCATTTGATAATACATGGCGACGGCTACGGTTCCGATGACTTTTCCGATACAAGCAAGGAAGATGACAAGGATGAGAATGGCCCAAGTGGCAGCCCCCTTGATGGCTCCAATGTTCGTCCTAAGGCCACTAATGGCGAAGAAGAGAGGAAGCAACAGGCCAGAAACAAAGTCCTCAAGCTTCTCCACTAAAGTCATCCCAAGAGGACCATTAGGTATGGCCAAACCATAAACAAAAGCTCCAAACACAGAGTGGGTCCCAATCGCATCAGTTATAAAACCAGAGATCATAACCCCAGAAAGAATCAAACATATGTGAAAATCACTGAAGCCTTCTCCTTCTGGTGTTCTTGAGATTATCCATGAAACTGCTGGCCTCACTGCAAATAAACAAAACCCTACGAAAACAGCACTTGACAAGAGAACCCAAAGAGAAGCCAACGAAGCCGACTGGTTCTCAGCGAAAGCAATGGCTAAAGCTAATAGAACCCAAGCGAACATGTCGTTGATTAAAGCCGAAGAGAGAGCGATTTTGCCGAGCTCTGTGTTGATCAGCTTGAGCTCGGCTAGAATACGAGCCAGAACCGGGAAAGCTGTTACAGAGAGAGCGACACCGAGGAAGAGAATGTAGGTGCCATGGTTCATGTTGGAGTGATCATGTCTGTGAAGGAGGAAGGAGAAAGCAGCTCCAATGGCGAAAGGTAAGATCATACCCGCAATGGCTGTGGCTACAGCTTTTTTGCCAACACGTTTGATGACCATAATGTCCATCTCTAAACCAACCAAGAACAGAAAGTAAAGCAGTCCCACGTTAGCCATTGTTTCTATTACCATCACACTCCTTAATGGGAATATCGCATCCGCAAATTTCCCTGTTTTTCCAAGCACCGATGGACCCAACAATACTCCACCCTGAAAGTGGAAAAAAAAAATAGAAAGTTAATTGATTTTCCATGCATATATATATAGACATAAAAGAGACGATATATGTTTTCTGACTGACCAAGATTTCAGAAACGACACGAGGCTGGCGAAAGGGCCTGAGGATGAAGACGAAGATGCGAGTGGCGAGGACGACTAAGGTTAGCTGCAATATGAAGAGAGGAAGAGAATAGTCCAAAGGGTTGTCCCCTTGCCAGATGCCATTGGTGGTAACCAGAGTGGGTGAGTAGCAAATTATGTCGTCAGCCGTACTGTTTGGGTTATTACCATCCGCCATCTTTATTATCTACCTTCTTCCCCAACCACAACACCAAGGTTCGAATTTCTGATCAATTCAATTCTTCGTGTGTATGTGTATATATGTTTCAAATAATATTATTCCGACGACGACGACGACAACCCCAGGTGATCGGTGAGGTTTCTTTCTTTCAGAAGTCAAACCTAATGATATGAATAATATGCATGCATCGCCATTAACGCTGTCGTGGGGCAATGAAGCTGATGATGATGATGGGAAGAAGAAAGGGATTTGACCGTTGGTGTTGTTGTTGGGGCTCAGGTGGAATTGAAAGAGAGGGGGGGGGGGGGGAGAGCATGGATTGAAGAAAATAGTTTAGTAGTTTCATTTAATTTGTGGCTTTGTGTAGTGGAGGAGATCAAGAGAGGGGAATAGCGGTGGTGGTTGTCCGTACTGCAAGTGTAAGGTGAGCTTTTTTTGTGCGGCGTACGTTGGACACAAAAAACATTGTCTATTTTAAGGGAACGCCATGATTGGATTTATGCTGTGAGAGGGGATATGTTCTTTCTGCTGAATTTGGGGGGGAAATCAGAGATGCGGAGAGAAATATTAATGGCATTCTATAATTATATATGTCAGGGAGGGGAAGGCAGATCTTTTGTTTTTCTTTTCTTAATATTTCGTTTCATTTACAGATTTCAGGTGAGTCATGACGGAAACAGGGCTGCAATTTTTTTTTTTTTGAAATTTTAGGATATACGAATATCTAAATGTATATACATATATATAATCATTTATAGGTATAGTTAACAAATCAAACTCATAAAAAAGCGGACATAAGTATTTTGAATGTTAAAAATTATACTACAAACACTAAATTAGAATATATTATATACATCAATAACATGTTAACCATAGCTAATAAATAAAATATCTCCAAATATCAGTAATGCTATGAAGATGAAATTTTCAGAAATGGAGGGTATTAAATTTGCTCAAAAGCTCTTGACATTGATTAAGCCTACAATTTCAACTGTAGATTAAGCCTACAATTTCAACTGTACTAGCGCATTCTTTACCTTATCATAGAGCCGGCAACTATTGCCCATTATTTTTCATAGACATACATTATCATCTCTTGATGGAAATTCCAACCTTTGTCATATGTTGCGATGGGATAGAGTTTTGGTGGTCTAGGAATCTTTAACAAGGCTCTGTTGGCCAAGAATGTCTGGCGCCTTATAGCAGCTGAAAAGGAATCTTCAGTTGCTTTGGTAATTAAGCCGAAGTATTGTTGTTAGCTGGAGGAGGGAGTAATCATCTTTGGAAGGACGGTATCTTAAGCAACCTGAAATGGGTAATTGGTGATGGCTCTCAAATCAACCTTTTCAGCCGCTATAGTGCCAATCATATCCCTTTGAGAGTTGCTGATATTATGATAAGGGCTCCCTTCTCTCTATTTGTTTCAAAGGATAGACTTTGTTGATTGGGTAATAAATTGGGATGTATCAAAAGCTGGTATTGACCCTTTATTTATGGTAGAAAAAGAGTTAGTACTGACTATCTACACTGGAGAAGTTGATTTTGATCGTCTC
Organism: Vachellia collinsii; assembly: GCA_006871305.1. Taxonomy (NCBI): domain Eukaryota; kingdom Viridiplantae; phylum Streptophyta; class Magnoliopsida; order Fabales; family Fabaceae; genus Vachellia; species Vachellia collinsii. The sequence continues at coordinate 7,886 of QFDD01120610.1, forward strand.
TGGAGGACAACAGGTTGTCTGAAACTTATTCCTCAATGCAGCTATTCTTTTGGAGATTTACTGGAAATGTCACTTCTCGCCTGCATGGAACGAGATGTCAATGTTTGGGGTTACAAATTGAAAAATCTGACAAGAGAAGTAGGGTTTATAAGTTGAAAGCATTCTCATTTTAATAGGCAAATCTTTTTGGATTAGGCTGTTCCTTTGTACTTACACTCATCACATTGGTAGTTTTGTTGAAACTTCAGAGTGGAGAATTTCACATGATCCCTGGACTCACCTGTACTACTTTCTTTCACTAAAGATGTCACAATTACAATATAATTTAGGTAAGCATTCGCTAATACAAGCAGGCGTAGCATCTAGTAAAACATTGACTTTAGAAAAAATTGATATTTCAAATATTAGTAGGCCACAAAACTTGAGAAAGCAATAGCAAATGGTTGGCTAGTCCCATTCGGCAATCTTATTCCTTTTTTTGAGTGGAAATGTAATTCTATACATACGAAGTTTATGTACAAAACAGTGGCCATTCTTATTCCTTTGATTAACAAGCAATGCACATGGTTAGGTTCACAGTTTTAAGCGCTCCTTACACAGCTTCTCTGGTGACCTAATAGTACCAATATAAATCAGTTCATCTCTTCATCAGTCCACTCTTCAACAATTATATTAGCCGAGTGAAGAGAGTGCTCACAGTATCATCATCATTCATTGTAAGCATATAACGATTATGAAAAACTTACAAGTGATTTGTACTCCAACAATGTGCCCAATAAGGTTACCAATCAAAACAAACCATATGGGCGAGTTTGCTGGATTAGAGCATCTGAAAACCTAATTTCAGAAACCCGACTTAATATCGCAAACGAAGAAATTGCCTCAAAACATTGGCGCAAAACACGGTTTTGGGACAGAGTGCGTTTGCTTAACGAAGTCCTTAATACTATCAAAGTATGCATCAATCCGTACTAAAATCACTACAAAGAGAAATGGAAAATCACAATGAATACCGAGTGAGGAATATAGAGATGTGCCAGTGATAAAAGGGCCTGAAATATCAGGAGAAATCAAAATCAGGCGAGTGACACTGGCGAATTATTATCGCAAGTTTGTTAATATGATTGACTGAACCGTAACTTCATCGAGATCCAATCAAGAAGCTGAACTTGCTTTATAGTTTTCTCTAACTAAAAATATCAAAGAAGATCGAATCTATTAAAACGTTTGTCTCCAGTCCATCTTCATCAGAGACCAGACACTATTATGTTGGCTACGGAATCTCTCATAACATAGATCATAAACAATCGGTTAAAAACGTTCAGTGCGAGAGGGCGGGCGGGCGAGCGAGAGAGAGAGAGAGAGAGAGAGAGAGAGAGAGGCGCAGAGAGGCCGGAAAAGCGAGACGGTCAGCTCAGATGTCTTGGGATTCATATATTTATATAGAGATTGGCATTAGGGTTGTTAGACAGATTGGGCTTCCTTTTGGGCCGCGGCTCAAATCAGCCCTAGCTGTTAAGGCCCATTTTCACAAAGGATAAAATTCCGATAATTAGGTTTAGATACTTATGGTACTCCCCTTCCAACTAGATTAGAATATATGTATTTTGTTTTATGCATAAACAAATTAAGTGTATGTGCTTAATTGAATTTTGAATGAATATAATATAGTTACAAGTGAAAAAAATCATGTTTTTGTTGAAAGAATCAATTCTTATGTTAATTTTATGTAATACACTATTAGATATATAAAATAATAGTAGCATCATATTCATACAAGATGGAATTTTTTTTTTTTTACAGTATCACGTGAACAATGTCTTTTTATGATTATAAGAGTTTAACTTTTGGTAACCATAATGGTCATACTAATAAAAAAAAATATAAGATTTGACATTGGCAAAGCTATTAAGCTAACATGCAAAGTGTAGGGAGGAGATTGAAAAGGCAATAATAACAAAGAATGTAACCAACTAGATGTTGTACATGTAATGTATAATTTAGCTTTATTCTTTTGAATCTAATTAGGGAAACTAATTTCTTCTTCTTCTTCGTCATCATCCAACGTCGACATATACACTTGATCCATCCACGAAAGCTCTGTGCTTCCACCTTCATGA